>OU343160.1:303162548-303167548 GCA_910595825.1 Philhelius pedissequus | reverse complement strand
ATCATCATCATCATCATCATCATCATCATCATCATCATCATCATCATCATCATCATCATCATCATCATCATCATCATCATCATCATCATCATCATCATCATCATCATCATCACATCATCATCATCATCATCATCATCATCATCATCATCATCATCATCATCATCATCATCATCATCATCATCATCATCATCATCATCATCATCATCATCATCATCATCATCATCATCATCATCATCATCATCATCATCATCATCATCATCATCATCATCATCATCATCATCATCATCATCATCATCATCATCATCATCATCATCATCATCATCATCATCATCATCATCATCATCATCATCATCATCATCATCATCATCATCATCATCATCATCATCATCATCATCATCATCATCATCATCATCATCATCATCATCATCATCATCATCATCATCATCATCATCATCATCATCATCATCATCATCATCATCATCATCATCATCATCATCATCATCATCATCATCATCATCATCATCATCATCATCATCATCATCATCATCATCATCATCATCATCATCATCATCATCATCATCATCATCATCATCATCATCATCATCATCATCATCATCATCATCATCATCATCATCATCATCATCATCATCATCATCATCATCATCATCATCATCATCATCATCATCATCATCATCATCATCATCATCATCATCATCATCATCATCATCATCATCATCATCATCATCATCATCATCATCATCATCATCATCATCATCATCATCATCATCATCATCATCATCATCATCATCATCATCATCATCATCATCATCATCATCATCATCATCATCATCATCATCATCATCATCATCATCATCATCATCATCATCATCATCTCATCATCATCATCATCATCATCACATCATCATCATCATCATCATCATCATCATCATCATCATCATCATCATCATCATCATCATCATCATCATCATCATCATCATCATCATCATCATCATCATCATCATCATCATCATCATCATCATCATCATCATCATCATCATCATCATCATCTCATCATCATCATCATCATCATCATCATCATCATCATCATCATCATCATCATCATCATCATCATCATCATCATCATCATCATCATCATCATCATCATCATCATCATCATCATCATCATCATCATCATCATCATCATCATCATCATCATCATCATCATCATCATCATCATCATCATCATCATCATCATCTCATCATCATCATCATCATCATCATCATCATCATCATCATCATCATCATCATCATCATCATCATCATCATCATCATCATCATCATCATCATCATCATCATCATCATCATCATCATCATCATCATCATCATCATCATCATCATCATCATCATCATCATCATCATCATCATCATCATCATCATCATCATCATCATCATCATCATCATCATCATCATCTCATCATCATCATCATCATCATCATCATCATCATCATCATCATCATCATCATCATCATCATCATCATCATCATCATCATCATCATCATCATCATCATCATCATCATCATCATCATCATCATCATCATCATCATCATCATCATCATCATCATCATCATCATCATCATCATCATCATCTTCATCATCATCATCATCATCATCATCATCATCATCATCATCATCATCATCATCATCATCATCATCATCATCATCATCATCATCATCATCATCATCATCATCATCATCATCATCATCATCATCATCTCATCATCATCATCATCATCATCATCATCATCATCATCATCATCATCATCATCATCATCATCATCATCATCATCATCATCATCATCATCATCATCATCATCATCATCATCATCATCATCATCATCATCATCATCATCATCATCATCATCATCATCATCATCATCATCATCATCATCATCATCATCATCATCATCATCATCATCATCATCATCATCATCATCATCATCATCATCATCATCATCATCATCATCATCATCATCATCATCATCATCATCATCATCATCATCATCATCATCATCATCATCATCATCATCATCATCATCATCATCATCATCATCATCATCATCATCATCATCATCATCATCATCATCATCATCATCATCATCATCACATCATCATCATCATCATCATCATCATCATCATCATCATCATCATCATCATCATCATCATCATCATCATCATCATCATCATCATCATCATCATCATCATCATCATCATCATCATCATCATCATCATCATCATCATCATCATCATCATCATCATCATCATCATCATCATCATCATCATCATCATCATCATCATCATCATCATCATCATCATCATCATCATCATCATCATCATCATCATCATCATCATCATCATCATCATCATCATCATCATCATCATCATCATCATCATCATCATCATCATCATCATCATCATCATCATCATCATCATCATCATCATCATCATCATCATCATCATCATCATCATCATCATCATCATCATCATCATCATCATCATCATCATCATCATCATCATCATCATCATCATCATCATCATCATCATCATCATCATCATCATCATCACATCATCATCATCATCATCATCATCATCATCATCATCATCATCATCATCATCATCATCATCATCATCATCATCATCATCATCATCATCATCATCATCATCATCATCATCATCATCATCATCATCATCATCATCATCATCATCATCATCATCATCATCATCATCATCATCATCTTCATCATCATCATCATCATCATCATCATCATCATCATCATCATCATCATCATCATCATCATCATCATCATCATCATCATCATCATCATCATCATCATCATCTCATCATCATCATCATCATCATCATCATCATCATCATCATCATCATCATCATCATCATCATCATCATCATCATCATCATCATCATCATCATCATCATCATCATCATCATCATCATCATCATCATCATCATCATCATCATCATCATCATCATCATCATCATCATCATCATCATCATCATCATCATCATCATCATCATCATCATCATCATCATCATCATCATCATCATCATCATCATCATCATCATCATCATCATCATCATCATCATCATCATCATCATCATCATCATCATCATCATCATCATCATCATCATCATCATCATCATCATCATCATCATCATCATCATCATCATCTCATCATCATCATCATCATCATCATCATCATCATCATCATCATCATCATCATCATCATCATCATCATCATCATCATCATCATCATCATCATCATCATCATCATCATCATCATCATCATCATCATCATCATCACATCATCATCATCATCATCATCATCATCATCATCATCATCATCATCATCATCATCATCATCATCATCATCATCATCATCATCATCATCATCTCATCATCATCATCATCATCATCATCATCATCATCATCATCATCATCATCATCATCATCATCATCATCATCATCATCATCATCATCATCATCATCATCATCATCATCATCATCATCATCATCATCATCATCATCATCATCATCATCATCATCATCATCATCATCATCATCATCATCATCATCATCATCATCATCATCATCATCATCATCATCATCATCATCATCATCATCATCATCATCATCATCATCATCATCATCATCACATCATCATCATCATCATCATCATCATCATCATCATCATCATCATCATCATCATCATCATCATCATCATCATCATCATCATCATCATCATCATCATCATCATCATCATCATCATCATCATCATCATCATCATCATCATCATCATCATCATCATCATCATCATCATCATCATCATCATCATCATCATCATCATCATCATCATCATCATCATCATCATCATCATCATCATCATCATCATCATCATCATCATCATCATCATCATCATCATCATCTTCATCATCATCATCATCATCATCATCATCATCATCATCATCATCATCATCATCATCATCATCATCATCATCATCATCATCATCATCATCATCATCATCATCATCATCATCATCATCATCATCATCATCATCATCATCATCATCATCATCATCATCATCATCATCATCATCATCATCATCATCATCATCATCATCATCATCATCATCATCATCATCATCATCATCATCATCATCATCATCATCATCATCATCATCATCATCATCATCATCATCATCACATCATCATCATCATCATCATCATCATCATCATCATCATCATCATCATCATCATCATCATCATCATCATCATCATCATCATCATCATCATCATCATCATCATCATCATCATCATCATCATCATCATCATCATCATCATCATCATCATCATCATCATCATCATCATCATCATCATCATCATCATCATCATCATCATCATCATCATCATCATCATCATCATCATCATCATCATCATCATCATCATCATCATCATCATCATCATCATCATCATCATCATCATCATCATCATCATCATCATCATCATCATCATCATCATCATCATCATCATCATCATCATCATCTCATCATCATCATCATCATCATCATCATCATCATCATCATCATCATCATCATCATCATCATCATCATCATCATCATCATCATCATCATCATCATCATCATCATCATCATCATCATCATCATCATCATCATCATCATCATCATCATCATCATCATCATCATCATCATCATCATCATCATCATCATCATCATCATCATCATCATCATCATCATCATCATCATCATCATCATCATCATCATCATCATCATCATCATCATCATCATCATCATCATCATCATCATCATCATCATCATCATCATCATCATCATCTCATCATCATCATCATCATCATCATCATCATCATCATCATCATCATCATCATCATCATCATCATCATCATCATCA
>OU343160.1:303002415-303162048 GCA_910595825.1 Philhelius pedissequus | reverse complement strand
ATATGCGAAACGATTGCATAAACGCAACGTTGCAGAGCGGTCCAGTACAAACACACTAAAAAAAACTCACTGATGAACAAGTGAAAATGCAACCGTTCCAAAGATATATTCCAAAAGCTATTCACTGTTCTCTTTGAAGTACATAATCTGAAAATACATTGGAGTGTATCTTTGGAACGGGTTGCCCAATAAAGGCGAGCGATATATAAAGATTTTTACCGCCACTCTTGGAAAAATGACAGTCTTCACATTTTTGTGCACAAAGTACGGGAACACACTTATTTAATTTTCGCTGTAGATGAATGAACACCAATCCAAATGCAAATGGCTCAGAAATTTAAATAGAGCAAAAAAAAAATTTCTAAGCTTATTTTAAATTACCAAATGAACCCCATTCTCTACAATCCTTGTCTTTGTCATCCGGAATACCTATATAAATAACTTTGAATTAGATTTTTCTTTTAAAAATTATTTTTTGTTCAATATCTGCAGTCGGCAAAGAAGATAAAATGAAAGATAGCTGTCAAATAAACGCGCAGTACTGAAAATGAGAAAAAGGCTTCGTGTAATAACATGCGCGTTACCGAATAGAAGTTCAAAAGAAAATAACCAACGCTTGCCCCTTACAGTCACGCGTTGGGTTAACCTGACATATATACTTTGAATAGGAATAATTAACAAAATGACTTTAATTAAATAACTGTATAGAGCAGTCTTACAAAATAAAATAACGATTGGTACATTTTTTAAGCGCAAGATACTTCGACTACGGGTTTTAATTTTAATTTAACCATGGTGTTGCGTCGCCTTTAGCATCGACAACTGCGTCTATGCGTTGTGGAATTGTGTCAATCAATTTTTGACATTCTTGGGTTTACAGAAGATTCCCAAATATTTATGATTTTAGCTTTTAGGCCTCGAGGAGTCCGGCATGGTTCTTTTCGCAGTTTTTGCTTCATTTTATGCCAGACAGTTTTAATTGGTGAAATGTCAGGGCCGTTGGAAGACCATCCCAGTAAATCAATTGATTCAGCAGATTACCACGCAATTGTAGACTTGCTGTATGGCAAGAAGAACCATCCTGTTAGAAAATAAAGTCTCTATCACTAAATTGAAGTCGTGGTATTTGGCAACATTGACAAATCCATTTACAAAATGTGAATTGTCCAAACCCCGCCCAGGCATGCACCATATCATTAAAGATGCTGGAAACGTGACCGTTTTTTTAAGGCAATCTTTGTGAAAAGGCTCTTTTGAATTTGTAATCTCGTTCTCGTGTTCATCACTCCAAACAACGGACCTTCATTGGCTTAAAGTCCAGTTTTTACGTTTTTACGTTACACACTCTAGTCGCTTTTTCTGTGGCTTATGCCGGCCTTATACGAATGACAAATTGCCATTTTATGTGTCAAATTACAGCCATTTTTTCTTTTTATCATTTAAACGCTCTACATACTGGCAGTGTTTTTGCCAAAAAAAAAAATTGGCACAGAGAATTTGGCATAAAATGCTTCCATTAATATGGCTATGTATAGGGTTTTCCAATAAGAGGTGTTATTTTGATATTCAAAAAAAAGAAATGCGTTGTTGAAGCGTGTATCGTTCCATTTTTATTAATAGCGTAGTTTCTACTTGTCAAATGTCAAAAAATGACAGCTTCAAAAGTGACAGCTACCGAAATAGCGGGCTATTCAAAATAACACCTCCTTATTGGAAAACCCTTGGGTTTTCCAATAAGAGGTGTTATTTTGATATTCAAAAAAAAGAAATGCGTTGTTGAAGCGTGTATCGTTCCATTTTTATTAATAGCGTAGTTTCTACTTGTCAAATGTCAAAAAATGACAGCTTCAAAAGTGACAGCTACCGAATTAGCGGGCTATTCAAAATAACACCTCTGATTGGAAAACCCCTTATAAACACTGTACTGACGCCATTTTCCGAATTATGCCATTCTAGAAAAAAAATTAACTTGCTCATTCTTTATTGACAATTTGCCATTTTAAATGTCAAATGCTATTAAGGCTTAACTACATTCAGCACACTTATTAAGCCTTAACACATTCAACATACTGCTCAATCCTAACTCATATTTGAAATTGTACAAAAGTAAAAGTTAGACCGCTTTTAACTTTTACTTTTGTGCTGGAGCACTTTTGTAAAATTTGAAATATGAGATAGGTTTGTGAAGTATGTTGGAAAAGTCAAACCATTTGTTTCCCTTTTGTACAAAAGTTTTGTTGATCGTTTAGGCCGTGTGTGAATTGCGTTAAAATGTTGGTCAAATTTTCTAGCTTGGTTAAAATTTGACACTAGCGTGGTGAATAAAATGGGTTAAAATGTAGGCAGCTGTAGAGCAGGCTAAATTTGCGTTAAAATTTAACGTTTCGCAAGATAGAGCAATTTGAAACTGTAAACGACAACTAAAAAAAAGATGAACTCCAAAAGGTCCAGATCTGCTTGGAAATGTAAGTTTTAATTTATTCAATTGAAAAATAAAATTACATTAATATTTTTGTTTGTGTAGGGTCTCAAGCGGAAAAAACACAATTAATAAAAATAAGAATAGAATTGGATGACATGTTTACATAAAAAAATGCGAATATGAATAATGCATGGAGGTGTGTAATAATTTTGTTTTAATTTTTTTTATTATTTATTAATATTTGAATTATTATTTGTTTAATTGCAGATGTGTTGCCGAACGTTTTGGCGATCCGACAAAAAACTTTAAAGTCTGTAGGCAATTATGGAAAAATGTATGCCAAAAATACAAGGTAAGAAGAATTTGGATTATTACAAGTTTTTTTTCATTTTTTTGTTTAACCTAGTCATTTTTCGGGCAGCACACTGGAGATGGTGCTGGTGATGATGCCCCAAAGAACAGGGATATGTTTCACGAGTATGCAAGCAAGAAACACAATTACCACCCTCCTTACCTCATTGACACTTCTTTGGGTACAGTTTCGATGGCGTCAACTTCTGCTATACCAGAAGATATATCGGAACCATCTCCGTCCCGTTCCCTTTCATCGATGCAGGAGTTTTCATTTCCTAGTGTGGAGTCGCCAACATTTCCGATCACTTCAAGCTCGCGCTTAACCACGTCAAATACTCAACGTTCTGTTCCAGCAACAAAAATAAGTGCGTATGAAAAATACTGCATGAAGCGGGACAAAAAATTGACTAAACAAATGGGGGCAATTATGGCTGTTTTTGGGCAAATGGTCCCAAAAGATTATCCCGACATTAATGTCAATAATCTTTTGGATTTGTTCATCTTCAGAAGAATATTAGATTGGATGAAGAAGAATAAACAAAATGAATCCTACTTTAAATAATAAAGGAAGTACATAATTTAAAAATTTATTGAAAACAACTTTTATTTCCGACACCATGATATTTTAATATGTTATATATTTTAATTTAAAAGTAAACGTTGTAATAACGAATTACGAAACTCTAGAGCATCGTTTGAGTCGCTTTCTTCAACTCCAAGATTATCCAGTGCGTTTTCATTCACACCCATTGGTTCTTCTATTGGAGGACCTTTGTGAGTAAAAAAGGTACAATAATACAATGACTTTAAAGTTATAATCGATTATTGCTTAGAACACTTACCTAAATATTCACCTTCAATACAAATGTTGTGCAAAACACATGCCGTAAATATAGTTTTTATACTATTTTCTATTTTTAGCTCCAAAACCTTATTGAAAACATTTCTCCATCTACTTTTCATTATTCCGAAAGCACATTCCAAGACGTTTCTGGCTTTGCTATGCGCAGTGTTAAATTTTTTCTGATCAGAACCACTTTTATATATATGATTGCTTTTCAAAACCTAATAGAATTGTAATTTATTGTTTGCTTGATTGAAAAAGGTGTTCATTGTACTCACTCGAGTGTCATGTACTGATCCAGGGAATCCTACAAAAACGTCATTAAAGATCAACTTGCTGTCAACAACAGATTGGCACTGAATCGAATAAAAATGTTTGTAGTTAAGGTATTCGTCATGTTTTCTAACTGGACAAAGTATCCTGACGTGAGTACCGTCTATAGCTCCAATTGCATTTTCAAAAATATTGGATCTAGAATGTCTGCAAAACTTTGCGGCGATTTCTTCACAAGTATTGGGTTGCACAAGCCTTATAAGATGACGTATAGATACGCAAAAGAAATCAAGCATTTTGTGCACTATACATTTTACAGTATATCGGCTCATCCCAATGAAGCCACCAGCACGCATATAGCTGCAACCAGATGCCATCCAATAAAGGAATACCACTAGCTCGTATTCATTCGTCCATCCACTGTGTTTCTGTGGCATGAGACACACAATCCTTCTGAAAGTGGTACTTTTTAATCGCAAGTGTTCCCGGCATTTTATATCATCATTGTTTAAAATCGCATTTACATCTTCGGAAAAAACACGAGCTCTACCATAGCTAACACTCTGCAAAAAGCATCAATGGTAAGGCAAGTTTTAATTTGTATTTTCATTTACACATACATCACGTTGTCTTCTAGGTCTTATTGAACTCCGTGTTATAATCCGTTGATATCTTAAAAAATATAAAATAATTAATATAAAATACTTATTGTAGTTCATTTTGCAATTTGAATAAAAATAGATTGATTTGTCAGCTGTGAAAACTAGTGTTTATATACTGAATCAACAACTAGTGGTTAGTTTGTTATCTATAGTTATAGTATATAAACAGTTGTTTTATGTTGGGAATTGTTTTGAAAACATTTGGAATTGTTGTTTCAAAATATTAAATTAACGATGTAAAACCGAAACATATAAGTAAAACTGAGATTTCGTTACATTTTTCGTACCAAATTATTAACTTTATATCTTCTAAGTCGAAAGAAATTAATTAACTTGAACAACGAAAAAAAATGATATTAGGGAAATTTCTTAAATCTTGAAGGAATTTTAGCTAAAATTGTGTTTTAATAAATCTTTTTTGACGCAATTCACACAGCAAAAAGCTAAATTTGATCCCACCACAAACCAAACTTCAAAATTTAACCAAAGTAGAAAATTTAACCAACATTTTAACGCAATTCACACGGCCTTAAAATCAAGAATGGTGATTTTATTTCAATAAATTGGATTCGCTACTAAAACCAATACTTTTTTGCTTTGAAACATATGATTACGGATCTAATCTCTGTTTGCAAGTGTGTGTGTTGGTTAATACGTCATTATTTCTTATTTATTTTCTGATTCCGCGGAAAATTACTAAATCCACTTGCATTTTTTTAATATTTGTTTCAAATAAGTTTTTAACAATATTTTTGTTTTTTAATATAATCTTTTCAAGTCAAATTAAACTTTTACAAGTCAAATTCAACTTTTTGCAAATCAAATTCACGTTTTTGAAACTCATATATTCTTAAATAAATTTGAATTTATATCTGTTTTTATGTCCAAAACATGATATTATGCAATTATTTAAATTGCATTAAATAAATTGTTATATATTCACATCGTTTGACCTCTTTTTCTTAAAACTACTATCCGATTTCCAGAAACGTAAATTTGATTTGCTAAAAAGTTTAATTTGATTTGAAAAGACTGTAATATTAATTTATTTTTCTGTACACTGTCACAAAATAAAAATTAATTGACAACACAACAATTGAGAAACTTCAAAACAAATATTGTAGTGTATGTAAGAATGTGTGTACAAACCGTTTTGAATCAGTGCTGCCACTAGAAATTAAAAAAAAAACAGTTTTAAAACATGATTTGGGATACAAAAAAAAAACATGACGGACCTATCTCGTGGTTAGATAGACCCCTTTCACACAAGGCAACTGAGTTGCCGGCAACTGGAGTTTGTGGGTGAGAAGGGCAAGAAGTAAGGGGAATGAAAAAAATCTCCCCGGTCAACGATTTGAAGCGATTTTTTTGACGTTTTCCTTTGAAATTTTCTTAGATTTCCATTTTGACGTCTGTCTCTGGAGACAGATCTATCTATTAAAGAGAAATTGTTTCTTACAATAATATTATTACAACATTAAACCAAACCAAGTAAGCTACTTAAATAAATTCATTGTGAAAGAAAATTTTAAGTTTTAATTCTTGTAGGCAATGTTTCCAGGCGGCTGTTCCTGTGATGATTGTGGCAATGCCGGTGCATTTCAATAAGCCCAATATAATCTCCCCATCATCATTATCATGTGTTGGGTCCAAGATTTGGATGGCAAGAGAAACGCACTCCAACAAATCTGCACACAAATCAATTTTCTCCTGGTTCATTATTTTTCCGTGACCTTTTAATATATTAATTTACCAAACCATTATTAACAACCACAATAATAAAAACAACATTTACCTATACAGGTTTCTTTATTTTGTATTTATTTTTCTAAAAATAAGCTGCGGTTGATTTATAACTCAAAATTATGTAGAATTTTCCAACCGCGAAGCAAATTGTTTGTTTACAAAAAGCGAATGTCAAATCAAAAGCAATTCAAAAAACGAGCAACCCAGTTTCCTAATCAATATCTTCGTGTGAAAGCTACAAGGCAATTAAAGGAAAACGTCAAAAAAATCTCCAGCAACTGGTTTCCCTGTGTGAAAGGGGACATACGCTTAAAATGAAAAACAAAAGAAAGAATCCAAATCCAAATAGACAATTTGGAAACCATATCATGAGTATGTAAAACAAATATAGATATTACTCGTAAATTAACAGTTTTTTATGCAATTGCTGAAGCTGAACTCAAAGTTCAAAGCAAAATGGTATTAGGAAAATAAAAAGGATTGAAAAAGGAGAGAACGATTGAAGCTTATAATAATTGAAAAATAAAACAAAAAACAGTTTAAACCTCTGATCTCTTTTACACATCATCATTGGGGGCGTTCGGTGGCTCATAGCTTTGCTGTACAATACGTTCATTGTTGTTGTAATACGTGTCAAATAACAAGCCATTAACATTTGTGGTCTTACTTCCTGATTCATTTAAAATTTATATTTTACCCAACTAATGTATGTTTTATTCACTTTGAGCTGAAGCGTAATCGTAAGCAATTAGTTTTTTTTTCTGTTTTAAATTTTGACAGAAATGGTTACCTATTGGGTTTTATGCGTTCACAAGCGCACATAACATTTTTCAGCAATGTATCAGAAAGCTGTGCGACACCGAACGCTCCCATTGCGTTACTCGAGGTGATAGCTGTCAAAAATATTGCAAGGCCCGAGGCGAGTGAAAGAGTGCGTTGATAAAGTGTTATATTGAAAAATAATTGTTCTCTTCACTCAAAGACACTACCTAATGTCGATTTCGTTTCAACAAAAACATCGACTTGCCGTCGATCCGCCGTCAATTTTTTTCTGAAAATCAAATTCGTTTCAAATTAAAACCAATATTTTTCTGGAAAAACAGATCCGTATTGAATCTCTTTTTGGAGACGGATTCAAAACGGATTTGTGCACAGATTCGTACACACACTACAATATTTGTTTTGACGTTTCTCAATTGTTGTGTTGTGAATTAATTTTTATTTTGTGGCAGTGTACAGAAAAAGTAAATTAATATATTAAAAAATAAAAAAAATTGTTAAAAACTTCTTGGAAACAAATATTAAAAAAGTGCAAGTGGGTTTAGGAACTCCCCCGCGTCGGAATCGGGAAATTAAAACGAAATAATGATGTTTTAACGAATTGAAGATTTGTTTTTTTTTTTTAGAGCTGTCAAGCAACACACACAGTCCCAAAAAGAGATTCGGTCCGTAATCGTTCTTTTCAAAGCCAAAAAGTATTGGTTTTAGTAGCGAATCCTAATTATTGCAACGAAATCGACATAAATGAAAATAAAAAAAGGCAAAGAGTAGGTATACTTATGGGTTTTTCTTTTGGTAATTTCAGATTTTGGTCGGAAATTTGATTTTTTTCGTCACGAATGGTATACGATTTCATATTTATTTTTTTTTATCACGGTGTTGGTGTATATTCGTGTCTGTGGAACCAGAAGGTATCTGATGGCAAATGATTTGAAAATACAGTTTTTTTTGTAACACGAAACGATTTCAATGTTTAAAAACTGAATACCGAAATAAATTTGGAGGATTACACAATTGTTAATACACAATTGCTATTATGTTTTTAAAATGTATGTAGGTTTTCACAGCCTTATTTCACTATTCATATTCACATAATTACTGAAAACAAAATCTTGTCAAAACGACGGCTGTTAATTGTTCTGATGGTGTTATGGTATTAGTAAAAGAGGGATAAATCTGCCGAAAAATCCAGATCTGCAAAATTGATTTCCGATCAAAAAATAAATTGATTTGTTTGCCCATTTGAAGGCTTTAATTGTAAAAATCTGTGTTTTGACAGATCTGCAGGGGAAAAAAATTAATTTTTGTTACCGAAAGAAAACCTCATTATGGGTGAAATGTCCATCCTGCTATTTGCTTTTATTTCGTGTTTGTGTTTATGTAGGGTAGGTTTGGGCATGTTGGGTTTTGCGATTGTAGGGACAAAATTTGTGTCAGAAAAAAAAAACAGGATTTTAGACTCAAAAACATGAAAACATTTTTTGGGTATAAAAACACGAAAATCATGAATTCTGGCAGCCGTGTTTATTGAATCCGTCTCCAAAAAGAGATTCAATGCGAAATGTTTTTCCAAAAAAAAAACTTGGTTTTAATTTGAAACGAATCTGATTTTCAGAAAAAAATTGAAGGCGGATCCACGACAGATCGATGTTTTTATTGAAACGAAATCGCATTAGTTCTTGATTCCATTTTTAATTCTAGCTTTGTGTGTTAAGCTTTGGTTGTTTTTTCTTGATAATTTCAAAAAATCCCGTTATTTTGGTTCGTTTAGGGCAGTAGTTTAAATACAAAAATTGTATCCTCGCCAATAAATGTTGGCAAAATAATGCCAACATTGAAATCTGCTATTTATTGAACTCGTGTAAATGAATGTCATTAAAAAAATATTTCTGCCATTATTTTACCATTCTTTTGGAAAATTTGCCATTCGTGTAAATCCGGGAATTGGCGTTAAAAGTGGTTTTTCTTTGGGATATGTTTTCTTATAATTTAAAACAGCTCTAATTTAAATAAATCTAAGACAAACCTTATAAAATTTGTATCTAGTTTTTTTCATTGTCCGCTTACAAGTCTCGACTGAAACACTTTTTTGGATTCTTTCTCTTCAGTTTGACGTCGATTTTCTTTTATTATTTTCTTTAAAGTTCGGCAATCTCGAAGTTTCGCAATTGGTAGGCGTCCCGTTTTTTTACCAATCTTCACATTTCCACTAGTTTTGAACTTAGAGATAAATGTTTCGAACTGATGAGCGCGGTAAATTGAATTGTTTTGGGATTTTATAGCTTGATAATCCCGTTTCGAAGGCTTTTGTTATGGATTCCCTAAAGTCTTGTGATATGCAACGCCACGCACCATGGTCCATAAAACAAGAGATCAATAAAGACCAAAACAAGTGCATTTCATTTGTTTAATAACGGTTAACTGAATCTATTTAAATCGTCATAGGCCAACTTTTTTGCAACCCAGAGAGAGTAGTTCAACTAATATGCTCTATCTTTGTTTAAGAGAATGCAAACTGCAGCAATATGTGCTTTTTCAAATTTAGATCTGTTGGTCTTATTTACTTAGGGCTTTGTATATGAAACCTATAGTACTACTATAGGCGTTTTTCTTTTTTAGTTCAGAGCAGAGTCTGAGTTGTCAAAAAATTTGTTTGTGTTTCTTTTTAACTCAGAGCATGCAGAACTCCAAATGTGTGTTTCTTTTTTCGTCCTGAACATTTGTAGACCGCACTCGACGTGCTCGAACATAATTGACTGAGTATGTGAGTAAATTGCTGAACGCACCAAATGGCATGTGAGTCAAGAAGGAAAATGTGAAGAAAAAAATTATTAGATACATAAGTTGGCGAAAGAAATTGATAGTTTATTGATTTTCCGTATTTGGGTGTGTATCAGTGTACAAAAATGGGTAGGTATTGTGTTATATTGCTTTTTATGGTTAAAATGAAAATGTGTTCTCATTTGCGTGGTTCAAGTGTGCTTATAAATATATCAGTATTCAGTGTTCGCTCTGTTTGGAACAAGTTCAGTGCGTAATCTATGTGTTCGAACTCTGTTCAGTGCTCTGATCTGAACGAAGAAAGAAAAACGCCTTATGAGACAGAATTTTTTAGCTAGCAGTTCCGTCGACGGAGGCGCTAGTTACTTTTTTCTTGATAGTGAATTGTTAATGTGGAAGAAGAAAAGGTGGAGGCAAAAACGAAAAAAAAACAAGGGAGACGTTCGAAACTTATTACTTCTGACAACAATATAGAGAGTAAGGGAGAAAACCGAATAAGCTGTTTTTGGCATGGCAACCATCAACATATGGTGGGTATAAATAAATTATTTCAATTTTAAATAAACACATTGAAAACTCAAAAAATTATTCAAGTTATACTAGCAGAACAAAATTCTTGAAACCTTGGATGACATCACGTTTGTTAAAGCAAATAAAATTGAAAAATAGCTATTCTAGGAAGTGCCAAGCTCACCCAGAAAACTCAAATCTAAAAAAATACTTTGCTAAGCTTTGCAAACGAGTAAAACATCTCAGTGCTAAATTGCGCGATTCATATTACACAAACCGCTTAAACCGTTACAGAGGAAATATCAAAAATGAATGGGAAGTTGTAAATTGTATATTAGGTAAGCAACTAAAGTCTAATGAAATTACAAGTATTTTAATTAATGATGTTGTTACATCTGATCCACTTTTAATAGCAGGTAGTTGTAATGACTATTTTGTTGGCATTACCGAGACATTAAAACCCTCTTTGCCACATCACGATAACTGTAACTGCGTTATTGCAGATATTTTGAGAATGGATCAAACGCAAAGAAACAGTTTTTATTTTGAAGAGTTCACATCTGGAGAAATCCATAAATTAATTCAAAACTTGCAAAGTAAACATTCTTGTACCAGTGATGGTATTTCTTCTGTTATTCTTAAAAACATTTCTTGGGAAATTGTCGATGTATTGTGTTATATTTTTAACTTAAGTGTCAATCTCGGAAAGTTTCCAAGTTCTTTGAAAATGGCTGAAATGATTCCACTTTTTAAAAAAGGCAACCGTAAAAATAAAGCTAATTACAGGCCTATCTCGTTGCTTCCAACATTTTCCAAACTTTTTGAAAAACTAATCAAAACACGCATGCTTAATTTTCTTGTAAAGACAAATTTTTTTTCCGAAGATCAATTTGGTTTCAGATCAGGTAAATCAACGGAAGATGCAATCCTAAAAGTTAGTTGCGATTTATATAAGGGTATTAATGAAAGTCAATCAACGATGGCACTATTTATTGATATGACAAAGGCGTTTGACATGGTTGATCATGAAATTCTTCTTTGTAAGTTAAATAATGCAGGCTTTAGAGGAATAATTTATGAATGGTTTAAATCGTATTTGATTGGAAGAGAGCAACGAGTGTTAGCTAATGGGATATTTAGTAGTGTGCTTAAACTTAAAAATGGTGTTCCACAGGGTTCTGTCCTAGGTCCAATACTTTTTATAATTTATATAAACTCACTATTTCATCAGAATTTTTCTGGAAATCAAAGAGCTTTTGCAGATGATATAGCTTTCACTTATACTGAACCTTCTGTTTCTCAATGCATTATTAACATTAATAAGGATTAAAATTTACTAAGAGCCTGGTTTTCGTATCATAAGCTAATTATAAGTGAAAAACCAAAATTATGTGTCTTAAGCTTTCAGCTGATTTTCTAAGGGATTTTGATTTGCTTTTCCACTCTTATGATTGTCAAAAGTTTGTTTTGCCATTGCATGGATGTGGCAGACCTAATTTTTTAAATCATAGTCAGTGCTCTCCTAACTGTTTTCAAATTGAGCTTGTTGATTCATTCAAGTACTTAGGAGTTTTCTTTGACTGTAACCTCAACTGGAAAGTTCATGCACAATCTATTAAATCATATATGAATCTCATTACTCGTAAGATGTATCTCTTAAAACCTCTCTGCTCAAAAAAGGTTCTAGCCATGATTTACTACGGACTTACGCAGTCAAAATTGCAATATGGTATAGTGAGCTGGGGAGGAGCTTATTTGAACACTTTCCGACCTCTTCTGACTGCCCAAAAGCATATAGTTCGTATAATCTGTGGCAAAAATCAACGAACAGAAAGTTGGCCTCTTTTCTGTGAGTTAGGAGTATTACCCTTGCGCCATCTTTATGTTTTTAAAGTTTTGAAAGAGTTTTATAAACAAAGTGGTAATATTCCAAGCAGAAACTCTTTATTGCACAATTTACGGGTCAATAATTTGGCACTTGTCAATACTGTGATCGCACACAAAACACATTTCATGAATTGTTATTTAATGACTTCACCAATTATTTTCAATAATCTGCCCATTTCAATTAGAACTACTTACACATTTCACTCTTTTTTAAAAAAAACCAGACATTGGCTATTCACTTTAAATTTACTTGAAATTGAATTGGTTTATAAGGTAAGAACTTAAAATTGTTTTCATTTTGTATTTATATATATGATTTTGTTTTTCAATCTGTATGCATTGAGTTTCTTTTGAATTGCAATAGTCTTAAGTACATACGAGTTTAAAGATAGCTTTAAATTGAAAAAGATAAAAATACGCATTAGAACTACTGAAAGTACCCCACGTGAGTTATTCTTGTAGCTTTAAAAACTTATTTGCCGGTCATTCAACACTAACTTGAAAGTTAATGAATGGTCTAGATGTATTCACTTGCACTTATATTCTTTTATTTTTGATAGTTATAATGTATACCTAATGTATTAGCATTTAAGTGAAAGTTGAATAAAAATTGAATTGAATTGAATTGAATTGAATATCAAGGCTAGTGCCGTATACATGAATCTGAAGTAAGAATGTATATGGATATACATGCTTGTATAGGTTATTATAGAATTTATTTAAAAATTTTCTTTAAAATTTTGGATATTTGGTGGATTTTAGGATTTTTAATTGTAGCAACATTGCTACTTTTCACTTTTTCTATGAGAAAATAGCAAAGCAATGTTGAGCTATTTCAATATTTTTTGTTTAGGTAGGTACATGTGTACCCAGATACCCGCCTATATACAATGCTTAGGGCCAATTTTTCAATAGTCAGTTAAACAGTCAGTTAGTACATATTCTCGAGATAGAGCAAAAATCACTTTTTTCCACAGTCACATACAGTTTGATCTAGGAATAAAATTATCTGATCATTTTAGAACGGAATAAGGGGTTTTCTGAGGAATAAAATAAATAGCTATTTTCGATGTCAAAAACACTTTGAAAAATTATCGCTTTGAAATAAACGTCAAACAAAAATTTATTACTATGAAATAGTTCGATACTCGAAATAAAAGTGACGTTAAAATTAAATTATTCTATATATTAGCTGTGTTTTATTTGGATTCTGTCCATTGTACCGTAACTAAATCCCAAAAAAACTCATCGACCGTAGCATGAACCGTAGCTTTTTTATTTTTGTAAAAATGGTACCCCTACAGAGCAGTCACAAGTAATGAAAGAGTCTTGTGCAAAGTAAAATTAAGAAAATATCAAAATTTTAACAATAATTAGCTTTTATTCATATCAAATAGAAAGTAGAAAAACTTACCAATATTTAATTTATGTTTTAAACCTATTTCTTGTTTTCATTTTTTCTGCATTTGCAATTTAAAATTCGAACATTCATTTTGCACTAATAGAAATGAAATGATAAGTGAATTGGTTTGTTCATAGACTATGGTCAAGTACCTTTTTACACAGGCCAATTTTTTATTGCTGTAAAAATCGTCTAAGACTTTCACACGAAGAAACAAAATTCCCGGATATTTGCATCTTTCCTTTTAATGTTTTTTGGTTAAATTGCTCACACCCTTACATTTCCCCTTTATATTTCATGGTTTTATTTATTTTATGAGTAGATCGATAGCTAGGAGTTTTATTTTTCAAGTCAATTTTCAAATTTATTTTCTGAGTATGTTTTGCTTTCAATTCAATATTCACTCATCAGACTGCACTAAACATACGCGGAGTAAGGAACAAATAGTTAACATTTGGTTTGCCATTTCCATGCACATGTCCAAAAAAAAAAACAATGAGATCACAAAAATGAACGCCCAGTCGAAGTCCATGTAGTGAAGCCAATACCGTTCATTGCAAACGTCCATTCAACAGTGAAGAAAAAGCACACTTTGTAAAGTTCAGATGACGCTTATAGTGTGTTTAGGCTAGGCGCGCACTTGAAATTTTTCGAAGCGAACAAACCACACAGACAATATTTTGATTTAATGTGCGCGCAGTTACATTATAGTTCGCTGTGATATAAACTGCATGAACATATTTGGGGTGATCGTTCGATTTGTGCCAAATCACAAACTTTTAAGTTGCTCGAATCGCGGGCTGAATAGTTTTTGCATGTGCGCGCACTCTCATATAACCCCATGGTATTCACTTTATCAAACAAACTGTTGCAAAACTAAAAGTTGCAAATATGCGCGTGCCTATCCTTATAGCTCATAGAATTTCATACGAATAAATATTTTGCGGCGCAGTGTCGAGCAGTTCCTCCATAGCGCAGTTCCACCGAATGCGGTTTATGTTCTCAAATTGCTTTTTTGTAGATCTAAATAAAAAGATGATTTTTTTCACCAAACTCCGTTTTTTTATAACAATTAATAAAAATTGAACACAAAACGAATATTGGTCTTAGTTAGTCAAAAATAAAGGTAAAACGTAATTCATTCAAAGGATATTGATTTCTTTCCCAAAATGCAAATCGAAATTTGTTAAAATTGATTAAGTGCAGATATAGGTGGAATTTTAGACCAAAGAATACATATTTTAATAGTAAAAGTGAGAAACTTTTCAGAAGAACAGCTTATAATTAATTAAAAATGGATTTATCAAAGATTTTAGAAATATAAACTGGCCAACTATAAAAAAAAGAATCAAAAAGATCGATTTGTCTTACGAATGAAGTTAATAATTATAACACTCCATGAACACATCCATCGAGATTCAATCCAATTATCAATTGTACCAACAATACTAACAAAATCAAATTAGAGACTCGAATAAACGTCAACCAGCCATCCACCGTATATTCTACTTAAGCATTTTATCGACCGTAGCAAATTGTATGTAAAATGCTACGACGGATAAATTTCCCAATAAAACACGGTTATTGTTTTTTCTTGATTGAAAAATTCGATGTTGTTATCCGGTTGTTTAACAGTCAAGTAAGTTTATTCCTCTGACAACTAACTGGATGTATATCTGGAGATTGAAAAATCGGCTCTTATTAAATGTAATTTATTATTTTGACACAAAAAAAGTAAACAACAACTTCTTCGGGCCAGAAAAATAGGTAAATAAAAAGAGTTAATTTGTTAATTATTGATTAGCCCAAGTATTTTGCGTTTGGGTTGTATATAGGTTTTAATATGTTCTATTTTTGCTTAGCGACGTCACTCAGTACGTGGCCGTGGCCTTAACGCGGAATTGTGATCTGGCCAAATGGTTGCACGACGATGCACATATCTATCCATACAACATGGCCTGAATCGCTTAAAACAAAATCGACCGCTCGATTAATTGACTATCGTTTTGATGATACTCCTCTCTATCGTTCCTATAATAGATATGATAAAGATAGCAATCGCAAAAACGATTATCAAAAAATTGACAATCAACTATCACCTTAGCCGATTCCACCTAGGTTATAAGTCCTCGATCCCCAGATTCCAATATTCTGCAACAGATAAGCAACCTCGCTTCAGAAAGTGAAGCCTCTGCTCCGCAGATAAGACATCTGCAGCACTTCTAAAAGTATGCAGCAAAATAATCTTCATCGTTAGATAAAATAAATCTCAAAGAAACTATATAGTAGCTGTGTAGTATTTAATTACAGTTCAGCGTTCGTCATTGACTCTCATTCTCAACCAATTTTTATTTAATCGTTTTATATTATACAGCGCTATCCGGTAAGCCAGTTTCAAGACCAGTTGCTTCTATACCTTAACAGTTGTAATCTAAGTTTCGACGCTGTTAGTTCAACTTGAAGTTCCCGGTCTTAAAATGTCAGTCAAGCTGACTCGTTATCGTTGGCTGGGTGTCTTGACAATATTCATTATGTTTGGTGGTGTAGTACCAATTAAAAAAGGGTTGGTGTTATTCATGTATTATATACGGTGTGATATTTCGAGCCTAAAATTTATATTAAACTCAGTTACCCACCGTCAAAATGCATACAAATAGCTAAGCAGACGGGTTTACTAAGACTTTACAAATGGTTCTGCGAGTAGTTATGTTAATTTATAATTTATTTGTGAGCATATTTAAATATTTGTTGATTATTTTAATTTGAGAAAGAAAGCTGATGTATAGATTAGATAAGATCGAAATTAATTCTTTATTCATTAAATTTATTACAATGTTTGACAAATAACTATTAGCTTAGTTCAAACTGAAAAAGAAAAAATAGTAAACTATTCAGCGAATCCAAATTAGAGCTACCTCTAAGGCCTACAGTATGAGAATTTTGCTATAGGTACACTGTATCCAGCGAAATTTAATCAAAATATCAACTTTCAGTAATTATAGCGAAACAGGTTTAACTTCCATATATAAACTAACCGGCTAATATAAAGTGAATAATTAATTATGAGGAGTTGTGGGAAAAAATATAAATAATTGAAGTTCAGGACAATACATATATTAACGATGTTGTTAGATTTATGATGTTGTTCCCCAGTGTTTAGTTGATACCATTTGTGGGCAAGCTTTTTAGCAATTAAACATTTGTTTGGAAAGGTACTAGTTTTTAGACAGTGTGTTGTTCCATAAAGCTTACTAAAAAACAACGTTTCCGGTTATATGGTTATTTACGCATTTAGAATACGATACATTTAGTGTTTACCGAAATTATCCTAACTATCTCTATTACAAAAATAAGCAATGCCGTCATGTGCGGTCGCCCAATGACGACTATAAATACGAAGCGTCGGAATCGAAACAAAGTTATAGGCTAAAAGAATTGACATATCATCTGCTTTTTCGCAAAAAAAACTCTAGAGAAAACTCAATGAACATCGATATGCTAAAATATCAAAACTACCATAAGATTACAACTGTGAGTACCAATTCCAAATATTAGAGCAAAGAACCTAGCCGATTGTATCTTCAAAGAAATCCGAATTTTGACTTTGTGAACATTTGGGAAATAGTTCAAATTTTCAATTTCAATTGAAGATTGTCCCAAAGCAGTTAAATGCTGTAGTACCATTCTAAGAGACAAAATATTAGTCGATGGCTACCGACACAAATAAGGTTTACACGTAACCCGATCTGACATATGCCCAAATGCGTCTGAGATTTGACACGTTTATTGTGATGTTTGACAGATCAGCATACACATAGTGATGGGTCAATATTTCACAAAGAGGTATTAAGTTATTGGTAGTAACAGTCATTGAAATAAGATACAAAATTTCTAAATTTGTATTTTGATTGTGTTATATAATATTTAAGTATGTTGATTCACTACAATGCATAATCAAAAAAGACATTTAAAATACCTATTCTGAAAGTAAAAAAGGTAATAAAATAATTGTACGTTTAAGATAATCCCTACTTAAGTACCTAAATAAAGTTACTGACAAGGGCAACTATTGAAATCTGTATCAACTTTAAATTACCTAATGTCAAGTACTGATGACAAAAGGCAGTAATGTTTCAACTTTTTCTAAAAATAACAACTAATCTGAAAACTGAAATAAATGGAATAAACCAATTAATCATTGTTTTTGTCCGATTGAACTCATCATCATTTATCATCATCAACAGTCCGCTTAAGAACTGAAATTATATATAGGTTTTGTATTGTAACCCCTTTAATGAAGGGCATACACTATATCCATTTTTGTTTGCACCACAATTATGTAACGTGGCCAACCCTTTTAGAGTGAAATACAGGACCGCAGCACCGTTCAATCAACAATTTTGATCGCACCGAATAGAATATAGATGGTAAAGGGTTATCCATTTTGCGGTTTCAAAAGTAAACGTAAATAAAACACATATAAAATATTTTTTTTTGCATGATATTTCTTTTTTATTATAAAGTTTGAACGTTGACCTTATGTGTGAAATACTACATCATTTCAATGACCACAACGCGAATTGTTGCAAGCCTCGATTCTTTTGAGGTCATTGTCGACCACTTTTTGACACATATTGGGCGGTATCTCAGTCATAACTTGACGAATGTTGGTTTTCAAGTGCTCAAGAGTTAAAGGTTTATCTGCATAAGCACGGTCTTTCGCTTAGCCCCACAAAAAAAGTCCAGCGGTGTCAAATCGCATGATCTTGGTAGCCAATCGATATCGCCACGACGAGAAATTACGCGGCCAGGAAATGTCTCTTGCAATAAAGCAATATCCGCTCGAGTTGTGTGGCATGGCACCGTCTTGTTGAAACCACATATTATCCAAGTCGTATTCTTCAATAGCAGGAAAAAAAAGTCGGTTATCATATGACCATAACGCTCCGAATTGACGGTGAACGTCGTTCCATCGTCGTTTTCGAAGAAGTAAGGTCCAATCACAACTCCGGACAAAAGAGCGCCCCAAACAGTGACTTTTTGTGGATGTAATGCCCTCTCTTCAATTACTTGAGGATTCTCTCACCCCCAAATACGACAATTTTGTTTATTAACATACCCATCGATTGAGAAATGTGCTTCGTCGCTGAATAAAATTTTGTTCGTAAAATCGACGACGTCCACCGTCTGTTGTTCAAGCACCCACTCGACGTATCTACGACGACGTTGTGAATGGCCAGCTTGCTTCAGTTGTTGTGTGATCTGGACTTTATATGGATGCAGGTCTAGATCCAAATGCAAAATACGCCATAATGTGCAGTAAGACAGTACTAATTCCTGAGAATGACGAGGAATCGACACATTCAGGTCTTCGGCAACACTTTCACTTATAGCAGGGATATTTTCAGTGGTGCGAGCGAACATTGATTCACAGGCCTTCCAATATCTGTAACCAATCCAGTCTCTTTAAATTTATTCACAATTTTGCCAATTGCTTGCGTAGTTGGACGATTATGTAAACCATAATCTCCTCTTAAAGCACGATATGTGGCTGTGGCAGAATCACAATTTTGTGTAGTAGGTTTTAACAATTTGTATGCTTTCTGCGATAGTTAAGCGATTCATTTTCGTAAATGTCGGACTTTCAACTGGAAAAAAAATTGGCTTAACAACTTAGTTTAACAGATGTCGAATTTCAGCCCTATACTTTTGAAACCGCAAAATGGATAACCCTTTACATTCGAGATGAAAGTTGTTTATTAAAATTGTTATTTTATTGCCAATTTTCATTGGGACGGAATTGTGTCTTGTCTGCGATGAGGGTGATGACGAATTAATTTTTCCTTCTTATTTCTTCTTTTTGTTTGAAAAAAATTGAAAAGAAATTTTACAAATGCTTTGTCATCGTGATACGTATAATGTAATTGTAAATATTAAATAGTTTTATAATAAAACTCCTGACAAAGAACGTTAACACGTTCGACACGTTGCTATAAAAAAAAACCATCTTTCATTGACCTATAGCCCGCTTAAACTATTGACAAAATCACTAAATTAAAGGTCACGCAAATAAATAACAACTTTAATTTTTAAAATAACAAATTAAATATCTAATCCGAATCCGCAACAAAACAAATACATAATTCAATTCAGTGAATTTGACAGTTCAATCGTTATTTCAATCTTCTTCAGAGATCAGAAGGGTGCATTTTAAAAAATGCCTTAGTGCTACATAAGGTGAATCCAGAACTTAACGAACAAACTTAACATAAATACATATTAAAAGTCTTTGATTATACGGACAATCTCTTTTGGGCAGAGTTAGATTAGTCTTATAACGCCAAATGGTACATGCAGCGTTCAATACAATTTGCACGACTAAACGCAGTAGTGAATCCACATATCACATATATATATGCCCTCAACCAAATAAGAATCTTTTTGAAAGCTCAACAGATTAAGAACTTTGAAAAGCAAACTTTTCAATTTAAAAAAAAATTAAAAAATTCCTGCAGATGTCGCTCAAAACACATTTTGATCTGCACAAAAATTCAACACTTAAGACTATATACACACCCGAGTCGATCTCGCAATAACCCAATCCAAATCTACACAACTAATTTATACAAACTTATTTAAAGCAATTGACGAATCATGCAGCTACCACTAATAACAAGCCCGCAGTTTCATTTTGTATAAAAAAAAAATGTAAAACTAACTGGCGGAACTGAATGAACCAGTTAAACCTGAGTTTAACTCTAAACTTAAAACAAGAGGGCGACATTTACCTACCTACAAATAGCTTTTTAATAACGTCTTGAGAAATATACAGACATTCAGTTAATTTAGAATCAACTTATCAAGTTTTCTAACTTGTTTTAGGAGTGATGTCGGATTTAACCCCGAAACTAGCAAAAAAGCGTTCTAGTGAAAGCTGGGTTGGCTGCAGTTTTGTTAGAAATGAAAAATAAAAAACTTGATATGAAAATTTTAAGTATTTAATAATGTAAATTTAAAAACAAAATTAAAAAAAATAATCAACGAAAACTGGTTGAATTAATATTTTATTATATTTTTTTTATTTATTTTCTTTTCTGCAAGTTTTCACCTTTGAGTCTGGGTGTGGTCTTCGTGATCGCACGGTGGATAAGAAATTGCAAGTCTTGGAAAGGATTCTATCGTTAAATATAAAAACCTTAAGCCATAAGTAAATTTGTGATACGAAAAAAATTTGTTCGCTTATTGATGTTCTACAATACGCGAATTATCCAGAGTAGAGACTTCTCCAAATAATCTGATACAACTATCAATTATTTTACTTCCTATTTTTGGAAGAATTTTTTCATAAGGAGCGTGTTTGAACTAAAAATTAAGCCAATCATAAGCCTTGATTACCTCAATGTGTATGTATAATTGCTACAAAAGTCGCTTAAATTAAATCAGCGCCATCTGAATTATTTTTTGCAATTTAAGTAGAAGTCGTTAAAAGGGTTAATATGTCACCAACTCACATCCTGTATATGGCTGCAGAAAATAACCCTCGAAATTATTGAATATTTTCATTGTGAAATTAGTCCCAAAAACGAAGATGGTAATAGTCCCCAAAAGGGGTGAAATAACCCCCCAAATATATTGTAATGTTCAACAATAAATAGTCTTGCGCATTCGCTGGTTGATGGGCGGCTATAAAACACTATTTCATGTTTAAATAAGAACCCAATTTTATGTATAAAATAAATCCACAGAAGTCCGTAAGATAAAAAGTCCAAGGGGTCTTGCTGCCCCCAACGAAGCAAACGAATGTCTGCTATATTATAAATATTTTTTTTTTTAATCCAAACAAATATATTTTCGAAAATTTTGGTATTTTTTTATAATTTAAAGAACCTCCTAAAATATTTTATCGAAATCCGTCGAGCAGCTTATGAGAAAGTGTAAAATCAAAAAAATTGTTGTATGGCACGTAGCCTTAAAACAAAATATTTTACAAATTTGTTTGACCAAAATGTTAGAGTTTTTTATCAAAATCGTTAGAATCGTTTTCGGGGCAATTGAGATTGTAGAGAAAATTGTACGGCAGGTACCGTTAGTTTTAGGCCTAAGAACACGATTCATAAACCTGTTTTAGATAATCACCTAAAACACTGGAATACCAAACGTTTAGTTGAGAGTTGCACAGACAGACAGACAGACAGACGGAATAACGGAACCCACTATTTTGGTGTTCTCTAACGGAACCCACTCTTTTGGGGTTCCGTTTGTTTTGTATTCTTCAGTTTTGTATCGGTGGATTACTTATAGTGAACTATTTCTCTATATAAGTAAAACACAAATGTCAAAACACAGACTGACGCCATTTGTAAAAATTTTGACACTTCCCTCAATCTAGTACATATTTTGAAAACCCCCGTTGATAAAATACAATTTTGCTGATAATATTATGGAGATTAAAGGAATATTTTTTTTTAAATTCGTCAAGCATACCTAACGCAAGGGTCCCAAGAAGGAATACTTGACTAATTATAAAAAAATCAGTTGAATCCATGTTTGTAGTAGAATAATCATATATCCGATTCGAAACTTTTTAAAATTCTGAAAACACCTTTAATAACTTCTTCAGATATTATACTATTGTTGCACCCGCAACAATCCGTCCTGAGTCTGATTTCCACATGTCTTTTACATTAAACGACTTTCACAAGCCCTGCTGGTTTAACATAAGCATAACAACCTACTCAGAAAAGGAAACTCTCTACAATTTTGACAGTATTGAGGTTAAACCAGGTACAACAAAACTGATTGAACTACATGCGCCTTCTTTCAATAGCTCGGCCGGACAATTAAAAGTTTTGGGATATAAAGGTATCATAAACGAGGAATCTGATTTAGTCAGTTTTGACGAAGATCAATACTGGGCATTCATTCAAACCAACAAGGCCAAGTATAAGCCAGGAGAATTGGTAAAATTTCGAGTAATTTGCATTGATCAATTAAAAAGGCCTAAAAAATCTATACCGGATATGTTTGTGGAAATTAATGTGCGGTTATTTAATATTTATTTTAATTGAGCAAATTTATAAATTTAATTCTTTTTAATTAACAGGACGATAACAATAATCTCATTAGGACGATTCGTGACATTAAACTCGTTCAAGGTGTGTTTCGGAGTGAATTTCAACTTTCGAATTTCCCTGTACTGGGCGTTTGGAGTATAAAAGTCTTAGTGGATTACAAGCACTTGGCATACAAATCTTTCGAGGTTGACAGATATGAGCTACCGAAGTTTTATGTGAATATTAAGACAAGAAATGTTGCGATTGAAGATGATCAAATAAAATTTGAAATCAGTGCAAGGTAAGTTTTTAACTTTTTAAAGAAATTCATTTTGTATACATTTCATAATAAAATCATATAGAAAGTGTAAATGTAATCCGAAGAAGTAGAAATCAATTTGTCACATTGAACTTGACGCAAGGTAAACCATAGTTCTGACGTTTGACATCAGCATCACAATATTGGGGGCGTTCGGTGACGAACAGCTTTCTTATATATTGGTGAAAAATATTCTGTGCGTTTGTGAACGTATAAAACCCAATAGGTAACCATTTCTGTCAAAATTCAAAACAGAGAAAAAACTAATTGCTTACGATTACGCTTCAGCTCAAAGTGAATAAGACATACATTAGTTGGGTAAAATATAAATTTTAAATGAATCAGGAAGTTAGACCACAAATGTTTCAAAAGAAGAATATGATGTATTAGGCACGTAATTAAAGTTCACAAACAACAATTGAAAAGACAGCTGATTGCGTAGTCTTCTGTGCACTACGATACCTGAGTACACCAGAAATTTAGCGCTAGCTCAGTTTCGATTTGGAAATCATATGTTTTGTTCGCTGTTATGGTCGTCAGCTGTTAATAGGCTGTTATTTAATACGTATTACAACAACAACGAACGTATTGCACAGCAAAGCTAAGTGCTACCGAACGCACCCAATCCTAATCGAAACCATTCCAATAGCCGCGTTTCATTGGCAAGTCTATTCATAGTACAGGGTCCGCCAAATAACTTCTTTTTTTTTTGGAAATGGGCGCAAAACATCGAGTGTAGCTTCGGCAGTGTGGCACGTAGCCCCGTCCTGTTGCAACCAAATATTGCCAATATCCTCCTCTTCAATTTTTGTGAACAAAAATTCGTGCAACATGGCCGGTAACGATCGCCATTGACTGTAACTGCCACTCCTTGCTCATTTTCGAATTATGCCTCTGGACCAAAATCGGCAGCAAACAGTGACTCGTTTTGGGTGTATCGGTTTTTCAATGTATGCGTGCGGGTTTTCTGTGCCCCAAATGCGACAATTTTGCTTGTTACATACCCGCCAAGATCAAAATGAGCTTCACCTGAAAAGATGATTTTTTTTGGCAAAATCATCATCTTCTCTAAGTTGATCGCAGGCCCACTTAGCGAGCGTTGTTCAAGCGTATACACAACCATATTCGTTCAGCGGAAGGATAAGACTAATTATCTGTCAAATCAGACACGAACAAGTGTTACCATTCACGAAATAAGAACTAGTTGAAAAAAAAACGTTAGATGGCGGACCCGTTAAATCAATCCATTGTAGGATTTTATGTATATTATCGCGTTTTGTTGGCAAAAGCTATGTCCAACACAACAGAACTCACACACGTTACAAATACAAGATCTTTTTAAGGATAGATTTGTGACATTTGTTGTTTCGTTGGTATTCCCGATTACTTTGCTGAATCTCGAAGTCTTTGTTCGTAGAGTTCTTGTTTCTATCAATATCCAAGTATACTCATGTATTACGTAATTTAAGTCGGATACCAGACTATCTGAATTATATTTGTGAACGATTCTGATAGGTTAGCTAAAAACAGTAAAAATCAAGGGCGCAAAATTTTAAACGATTAAGTAATATGTTAAATCATTTGTATTATGATACTAGGTTAAGAAGAGGAATTTTCTTATTTTAAGAGAGTTTAGTATCGTACTATCTTCTTAACATTTTACTAAAGTTAAAACCACGAAATGGCAACTTTAACTTTTTAGTATCGTACTAAATCTATAATGTCATCTGATAGTATATCGGCCTTACACGCGGGAGGCCCAGGTTCAAATCCTGCTGATTTTTTTTTTTTGTAAATAATGAAGTTAAATGATATAAACATCGAATACTTATTTAGAGCACATGTTGGGTTTCCATCAACATATAATTTATTTACAAAGTAAAAATACAATAATGGTGTTCATCAATATTCTAACCATAAAAATGTTTTGGTATCTGGTTAATTAGCATTTTACCAGTTAACAAAAGGTTTAACATGTATGGAAAAATTGTAGGCTAATTAGTAAATTGTTAACTAGTTTCGTGTTAATGCCTTAATAATACGTTGTTTAAAATTTTGCGCTAATAATTGTTGGCTAAGGATGTGTTCTTTTCTTTAAAAAAAATTGTTTTACAACTATCCACATACAGGAAATAAAAATTAATAACGCAGCGAACTAAGCTAAGAGTACCTTTTATTTTATTTTGTTGCTTTATAAATCACATTAACACGCAAATTTAGGTGGTGGTCTTCCCCTTTCAGTAAAAGTTAAAGTTAGCTTATTCGTGCGAAACTGCCAGATCAAATATACGTTAATAAGAGATGTTTGAGTTGCTTGTGTCAGCTGCTGTCAAATTGCCTAAAAAATAACTTACTAAAACTTGAGTAGCGCCCCCTACCAAGGGTCTACAATTGAAATATCAACAAGCATTGAAGGAGCAAGTCCGTGCATATCTATTATTTAGTAATAAATAAGTTAAATAAGCACTCATTAGCAGTACGGGAGTGTGTGTTGTCCATAGATCACTTGTAAGACGTGCAAGACATAAACTGTCGAATTCCATTGAAAGATTATTAAGATTTCTTCTAAGAAATCTCAATTTTTTTATATCTAAAATTGAAAACTTTCAGATCTAATTATATCCGCGAAATGTGGCAAAAATACATTTTAAATATTTCAAAATATAAAATTCTTGTCAAACTAGATATATATGTATATAAAAGTAAGTAATCATTTTTACCAAAACACGACTATTTACCCCAATAACGAAATACTTAAAAGGGCTTTTGTCCATATTTTATAACTCATTTTTAATTAAATTGTTTACTCCAACTCGATCTTTGAACCGCATATAAACGAAGTTCATAAAATATTTAATAGTTATATAATGAATTACTAGGGGTATTCACGATCTGGTGTACCAAGTCTTGTAAAATTGTAAAATTTTATTTTTATACAACAGACTGTGAACACACCTTTACTAATCTGTAGCAACACTGAAGCAAATGTCAAAATCTATTTCACTTTTTTTATGAAGAAGGCTTAAGTTTGGGTTAAAAAAATCTTACACCCTTGTACGAGTATTTTTCTGTTACAATGGGTTTGGGTATTGTAAAAGTGTAAAAGTGTAATATTTTGACATTCAGTATATTTTGTTGTTGTAGTGCAAAAAAATGGTACACTTTTACACTTTTACAATGATACAAGACCAGATACACCGGATCGTGAATACCCCTACTACTTTAACACCGCTGCGATTTTTAATCCATGTTTCCGTTTTGGACTTATTTCGGTTGCAGAGATACATTTAAACACTGCGATATTTAATAGATGTTAACTTTCCTCAAACATACATATATCCGCACTCCTTACTCTACTTAATTTAGAAAAGTTCAATCGTAAAATAACGAAAATTTACAAAGAAGAAAGGACGTTAACTCTGCAATTTTTCAACCTGAGCAATTTTGTCTACACCGGCCACGACATACGTCCCTCACCAAGGTGCTTAAAAATCGCATGCTCAAATTACATGATGTAAAAGCTGAAAATGCTAACATTTTTGCAATACTGAAGCGAACATACCCTTTCATTGCCACATCTGATTTATTAAAAAAAAAACGTCAAACATATAAGGGGTATTCACGATCCGATGTATCTGGTCTTGTATCGTTGTAAAAGTGTAAAAGTGTAGCATTTTTTTGCACTACATCAACAAAATATACTGAATGTCAAAGTCTTACACTTTTACACTTTCACAATACCGGAACCCTATTGTAACAGAAAAATACAAGAGTGTAAGATGATTTTTTTAACACAAACTAAACCTTCTTCAGAACAAATGTGAAACAGATTTTGGCATTTGCTTCAGTGTTGCTACAGATTAGAAAAGGTGTGTTCACAGTCTGTTGTAAAAAATAAAATTTTACAAGACTTGGTACACCAGATCGTGAATACCCCTATAATAATTTTAAAATAAACATTTAGGACCACACAGATGTTGGTAGCCCACCAATTATTTCGTAAATGTTGTATATACTCATTGCTGTTAACGTAGAATACCACATCGGGTACTCTAATTCTTAGAAAAGTCATGAATTTTCAAGATGCATGCACTTTTTAAAATGAAATTAAGTAGACACTTCGAATGAAAAACTTATATCTATTTTTGCATTGTATACTTACTTTCTTAGGTACTTACTTACTTATCCCGCTTTTGATCCATGAAGGGTCGCTGCCTGATATATTGCGGTCTTCCATCGGTTGCTGTCCCTTGCACGATCCCTCCAGTCGTCGAGACCATGTGCTCTTGCGTCTGTAACCGCCTGGTTCCTGTAGGGGAGGTTCGTTCATCCTGGTCGTCTCGAACCTGGGGCTGGGATTCGAAGATTTTCTTGGCTGGACCGTTGTTATCCATTCGCTCGATGTGGCCGAGGAAGTGTTGTCCACGCGCTTGGCTCATTGGACTACATCCACATCTTGGTACAGCTCGTACAATTCTCGATTGAATCTTCTCCTCCATACGCCTCTTCGCATATAGGACCAAATTTCCTCGAAAAAATTTTTCTTACAAAATTGCCAAGTATCAATTCCGCTTTCTTACTTATCGTCCAGCGCTCGGCGCCATAGAGTAGAACTGGTAAAGAGAGTTTTGAACCCATTTTTTGCCCAAACCGAAGTAGCAGCGGTTCGCTAGAGTAATTCTTCGTCGGATTTCCACTGGAATTGATGTTTGTTCCGAGGTAAGTGAACTCCTTGACTAAGAAATTACTGCTACCAACAATGACGTTTTGTCCTAGGCGATGGACAGATGAGGCTTTGTTTGTTGATAGCATATACTTGGTTCAGTCCTCATTCACTTCAAGACCAACGCATTTCGCATTTCTTTGTGTACGCCACAAGGCCTACCATTGGGAGAAATTCGACATTCTATGATGTCGGGAAGGGCGTCATAATTTTGATGATCTGTCAGTGAATGGGCCAGTTACGGTTTCTGCAGTCTTATATCTCGGCAACCTGTAATGCTGAAGATTTTAACTTTGTTGACTTGTCCAAACCTCGAGCTTAGCAAATGGTGCGAGTTTAAAGTTTCTGACTTTATTGGTACTGAATTTAGAGGAAGTTCAAAAATCACCTGAGTTTGAACTTGTAAAAACTGTGCAGAATAATTCAAAGATGAAACTACCTTCCATTCCATTCCAAAATTTAAAAAAATATTTTAAGAACAAGTACATATACTTTTATTATCAATGTTTTAGATGAGAATGTAAATGTATAACCATCGATTACTTGTACAAATATTCAGCTGAAGTCTCCTTAAATACCCCTAAACTAAGTTTTTGTAAAATCCGAATCCAGATAGAAGACTTATGTTTTGATTACGAAAAACTCTAAGCTCGTCACTGGTGTGGAACTGTTTTATTCCAATTTCCTTTATGAACTCTGCTCCCCTTGCCCCAATCATGGTGATTGGAGCATTTAGATTTCCACTAACAATATTGGGCATTATGCTGCCATCTGCGACTCTTAACCCCTTATCGCCTTTAACTCTTAATCGCAAATCTAAAACAGCCCTTGGATCCGTATCCGGTCTCATTTTGACTGTTCCTGACATATGATAAACAGTGCTTGACATATACTTCATGTAGCACTTCCAGTAATTATCACTTTTAAATGGAAAATTATTATCGCATTCAGGTATATCAATTTTTAAAAGTTTTACGTTTTGCTCCTTGAATGCTGCCGTTTCTTGCAATTTCATTTGGAATTTAATTCCTCGCAGGATTGTAATTATGTCTTCAGAATCCTTCAAGTAATTTGAGAACAATTTTGGAGGATCATTTGGATCAGTACTACGTAAACGAATTTTTCCAATAGATTTGAAGCATAACATACACAATAAGCACGTGACTGTCTTTATATGCTTCTCGAATGATATGAGCTATACTATCAGAATATTCAACAGCACGTAGAAATACTTCAAGTCCGTTGGCACCACGCTGTTTAAGAAAGTTATGATATAAGATATCGGGATCGGAGCGGTTAGAGCTTTCATTGGTATTTAAAAAACCAGTAAGTGGGAGTGTTCCGATACCTGCTAAAGGCCCTGTTCTATTAACAAGATAGGTATAAATAGAATCTAGTTGGTTTTGAGTTGGCTCTCATCTATTTTGAATACCAATGGAGCCATCACATGATCTTGGAGATTATCACCGACATTCAAGTTCCTTAAAACAGGGATACCAAGTTTTTTTAGATGATCTTTTGGACCGATTCCGGAGAGCATTAGAATTTTTGGAGAGTCTATAGCGCCAGCAGATAAAATAATCTCTTTGGAAATATTTACTGATAGCTTTTGGTGATTTTTTTTTTTTTTTTTTTTAAATTCATTTTTATTTCATATTAACTTATAACTATCTTAAAGCTAGACAAAAATGTTTAAAACTAGCCTAATTATCAATAACTTACAACTAATTTACTGGCCCTTTACGGGCGCTCTAAATTAAACAATAACTCTTACAACTAATGTCTTTCGACCTAAAAACTATTTTAATTAAATCTAAATTTTTTTTTTTTTATTTATTTTATATTTCAAGAAACTTTTATACAGAAAACTTGGTATCTGATAATTTTTTTTTTTTTTTTTTTTTTTTTTTTTTTTTTTTTAACCTATAAACTAAACTTAAATATATATTAAAAATAATTAAAACTAAATAAAACTAACTTATACTAACTAAAAATAACTTAAACTACTTAAAATACCTAATAATACTTATAACTACTTAAAAACTAGAACAGCCACAGCAGCATTTTTTTCGTTTTTTAATTTTTTTTTGTTTATTTTTTATATGCATGCAGACACACACTAGCATGCAACCCACCCACACATGTACATACGCACATACATATACGTACGCACACACATGTACAGACACGCAGATACATGCACGCATGCCCCCGCATACATACATATTTTTAATTTTTTTTTTTGGTGCCACCCTGACTGTTACCTATACCTAATGCCCTAAATCTATGTAAGTCGGCCAAGATATATCATCTTCATCGACTTTAAATATCACGATGCTGTTCAGAGAGCCACCAGAACTGGTTCTCCTGTTTCGCCCTATCCCTCCGGTCCCGATCGGACACAGTCCTACTGAACCGAAGGCGCTCTTCTCCACCTTGAGCGATGACGTCTCGACTATACAGGAGTCGCCTATCCACAGTTTTCCGGCTGACGTGGTAGATGAGCGGAACCGCCCCTCCATCCTGTATCAGCCCTCGACTGTCTAAATAGAGGAATGCCTCAGGAGGGATGTAACCACTTAACCGCGCACTCTCAAAATATTCGTTATTGGGGTAATAAGCCCCAAAAATTAAGCTGTTAGTTGAGGACATCGCTCTTGCAACGTGACCCCGAATCAGCTTGAACAAAAAATTATCTATTCTGTTTATGTTGGCTCCGTTGTATAGAACCTGGTTGGAATAATATCTTGTGTACTCCGACTCTGGTGTTCTGTGTAATCCAAGGCAACGTCTAAGACATTGCCTCTCAAACACCCGAATCTTTTCCATTTGAGATGGGGCAACGTTGAACCACACCGGGCATCCGTAGGCAATCATCGGCCTGATGAGGGCCATGTAGCAAATCACCTTCACCCTGCTGTCAAGACGGCTGCTATAAAACAGTCGTTTTGTCAAGGCTAAGGCTCCCCTAGCCCTGGCCAAAGCAGCACCTATATGTCTGTCGAAATACAGGTACTGATCCAACCAGATGCCAAGGTACTTTACTACACTTTTACTCGCCAGTGGATGTCCATGTGGCCCTACGATCACCAGCTTGCGCCAGTTCTTTCTCGTATCCCTTGAGGCGCTAGACAACGGAGTCCTAAACAAAATAGTTTCTGATTTCTGGAAGTTGATTTTCAACTTCCAGTCATCACAATATCGCTGAATCTTGTCGAAGTCACTCTGCAAGAGACTTTTGATGACCTCAACTGTATGAGCTGTTCTGTACGCAATTAGATCGTCGGCGTACGCAATTGCCTGAGTTAGACTACCTATCAGATCGCTGGTGTAAATGTTGAATAGAATCGGCGAGTTAACCGCTCCCTGCTGAAGACCATTATTAATATTAAAAATTGCAGTAGAAGTTACATTGCCACTCTTGACAACAAACTTTCTACCATTTAGCATGTCATAAAGCATATACACTAGAGGTTTACTTATACCTAGTCTGGTTAGCTTTAGATAGAGACCTTCTAACCATACGGTGTCGAAGGCCTTCTCCAAATCAACCAGACAGGCACCCGTACACTGCTTTTTAGTTTTGTTCCATTGGATATCAGATGGTGATCCTTGTAAACAAATTGTACTCTTATATTTTTGCCTCTAAGCTTATCAAAATTGATCTTCGTAACAACGGCATTTTTAATTAGATGAAGGTTTTTTCTATCTTTGACTTTTGCTAGGAAGCATTTCCCAGTGCTTCCTCGACGGCCGTTTTCAGTATAACCCTTAAGAGTGGTATATCCAGTTCGAACGCCTTCCTTTGTTATGTTAAATGTCTTCAGCCCGGGCTCTCTAGCTCCACTGAATAACATCTCCCGCATTTCAGGATACAGCACCTCGAAATCGTTAATACAAGATGAACCCTGTGAACCGGAAGCATTGGTCTGAAGATATTTTTCGAAAACTGGAAGAACGTCTTTCCAACCCCAGCCAGGGTTTCCCAATTGCTCCCAGTCATCGTAACCTTTCTCTAATCCTCGAACATATAACATAGCATTAATGCCCCCACTGCCACCAATCACTTTCCCGCGTGACCAGTAGCCTTAACCTTATTCTTATATCCCTGGCATCTTTTGGCATCCGGTTCGGTATAATAATTCCAGGTATAATTTGTATGCTGAGCAACAAAAAATATAGTTGGGATCTGTTGGAATTAAGAGTTATAATTTTTCGGCAAGATACATACTGTGTCGTTGATTTAGATATTCGAAATTTTTCGAGGAACAAGTGATCGTATACTTCAAAATTTATGCTTGATTTAATCACTTTTAATCAGTACAAAGGTTCATTGTTTTTATTCCCTTTCAAAAGCAGAATCAAAAAATTACATTTTAAATTGAATATGTATTGAAAACAAATTTATAAATTATTTAGGTATATACATTATATTCTTCCTCAATTTAAATTCCTTATTTTCAAATTGTTTTTACTCACAAAGTGCTCATTGCACCCTTGTAAACTAATGACAACTTTTAAATTACCCTACCTCCTACCTGTCACATACTAGCCATGCTTAAGCAAATTTTCTGTGACACTTGTCACTTCATGGTGCAAAAGGAGGGATATCCAATAATTTCCACTTATCACATTTTAAAATGACAAAGGTCACAGAGCTCTTAGACTTGTCGTTATGTGTTACAATGTTACTTGTCTTATTTTACTTGTCCTTAAAATTATTTGCCGCGTTATGTTATAGCTTTTTAATTTTAATTTTTTTTGGTGGGGGCAAAGCCCCCATTTATTTGGCTTAATACAAGCTATTTTCTTAATCTAACTTAAAAACTAAGAAACTTAATAGCTAAGACTAAAATTAACTTGTAGGGAGGCTTAGGAGACGAAGCTTTAGGCAGGGAGTACTGATGCTAAAGTCAAAACAAGAAGCGTTAGAATTGACGCTTCTCAGCATTCGGGAGATGGGTTCGTTGGAGCCATAAGAGGTTCGATGGGTGGGAAGATAGAATAGACGAGGATTACGAGTGTTACGAGGGTTAGTATTTAGAAAGATGGAATTAATAAGGGCTGTGCAATCAATGGAACCAGAAAACATTCGGTGAATGAAGAGAATGTCAAATATTTCTCTTCGATCTTTCAGCGAATTCAGATTGAGAAGTTTAATTCTGTCTTGATAAGGAGGTAATATTAAATGATTATTCCAATTAAGACCTCGAAGAGCAAATCGAACGAAGCGGCGTTGTATGCTCTCAATTCTGGCAATGTGCACTTGTTGGTAAGGCAACCAGACTTGACAAGCGTATTCAAGAAGCGGACGAACAAATGATATGTAAAGGGATCGGGTAACGTAGGGGTCAGCAAATTCCTTGGACCAACGTTTTACGAAGCCAAGTGCTGAATTTGCCTTAAGGATTATATCGTCGATATGTTTGAGAAAATTCAGCTCATTGTCGCAAATAATCCCAAGGTCACGGATCACCTGAACGGGGGTAATGGTTTGACTGTGTAGAAGATAGAGACGGGGAGGATATTTGATGCGTTTACGTGAGAAGGTAATTGATTGGCACTTGGAAATATTAAGCTCCAAGCAGTTTTTGGAGCACCATATTGAAAAATTGTCGATATCCTCTTGGTGGTGGGAAGAGTCTTCGGGAGAAGAAATTACCTTCTAAAACTTAGTATCGTCTGCGTAGAGTGAAAGGGAGGAATGTTTGACTATCATTTCAATGTCATTGATGCTTAGAATAAAGAGGAGAGGGCCTAGATGGCTGCCTTGGGGGACACCGGATGTAGCTAAAAAACGGCTTGATAAGACGGATCTGAACCGTACGCTGTAAAAACGGTTTTCTAAATAAGAAGACATCCATCTTAACAGAACCGGTTCAAAGCCGAGGGTGGAAAGTTTAAAAAGAATAAGTTTGTGGGAGATTTTATCGAAAGCTTTACTAAAATCTGTTGAAATAACATCGACCTCTTTTCCATTCTCCAAGGCTGAGAGGGAAAATGAAACAAAGTCAACGAGGTTTGTTGTTGTTGACCTGCCTTTGAGGAACCCGTGTTGTTTAGGGGAAATGAGAGACCTGCAATGAAAACTTAAGTTTTCATACAAAATGCTTTCGAATATTTTGGGTATATGCGATAGTTTAGCGATGGGACGATAGTTTTTCACGTCACACTTAGGACCTTTTTTGTGAATAGGGGTTATAAACGCCGTTTTCCATACTTGAGGGAAATGTCCTTGTGATATGGACAAACTGAAGATTTTGGAGAGGGGAAAAGAAAGAGTGGAGGAGCATTTCTTTAGAAGTATGGCAGGGATACCATCGGGGCCAGGAATATACTCATCATTTAAATGATTTAACTTATCTTCAATATGATAGGTTTCAAAAAAACGCGGGAGGGATGGACTAAAAGAAAAATGCGGTAAAAAGGAGAAATAAGCAGTGTCTGGAACAAAAGAATCGACCGTGAAGGATTGTTTGAAATAACTTGCGAAATAATTTGCTATAGGGAGCGCTTCAGATGAAGTTTCATTATTGAAAGAAAGGGAGGATGGGTATCCGTCAGATTTTCTCTTGTGGTTGACAAATTGATAAAAAGAATTAGGGTCATTAATAATGTTAGATTGCATTTCGATTAAATAGCGTTGGTAAAGGGTGTTGAAAAGCTCGCGGAAGTGTAGATAAGAACCAAGGTAAGATGAATAGTTGGAAGGAGATCGAGTGCGAAGGTAGATTGCCCACAATTTGTTTCTTTTATTTCTAAGAGTACGGAGCCTGTGATTATACCAAGGTGGAGAAGTGGAAGAAGTTTTACGTCTAGAAAGGGGAACATATAGGGATATAGCATAATGTATTTCTCTGTAGAATGCGGATGTGGCATCTTCTACAGATAAATTTTCAAAATTAAAATTAATTCTATTGAGATATTCATTAATTTTGCGGAAGTTTGCTTTGTGGAAATCGTATGAAGCTGGTGGTAAAGGGGGGTTAAGCGGAGTTGAAGACTGGAAAAAAAATGAGAGAAGGAGGGGTGGGTGGTAATTATCAATGGTTGAAAGAGGCAGGGGAGAAAGTGAGATTGCGGAATTGATGGGATCTGTTGTAAACACAAGGTCAAGTTGCCTACCCATGTAGTTTGAAATTCCACTTACTTGGCAGAGGCAAGAGTCGGCTAGGCTATCAACGAAGAGACATTCTTTGGCAGAGGTGGGGTTAGAGGCAATGTAAAACGATTGGTCGTCTGACAAGGTCCATTTAAGATATGGCAGGTTGAAGTCACCGAAAATTAGGATCTCATCATGGGATTTGCACAAATCTGAAATGTTGTCAATCGTTTCGATTGCGAGTTCATAAGATTCGAGTGGTTGCGATGGTAATATGTAAACGCAGATAATGTAAAGCGACTTATGAGGTAGTGTTATTTTGATTGAAACATAGTCAAGGCTTGGGGAGGAGGATATTGAGAGAAGGGATGAGTCCAATGTTTTAGTGACAGCTAGTAGGACGCCTCGGCAAGGGGAGTCATCACTGTCGTGGACTTGATCGTCATCTCGATAAACATTGAAAGTAGATGGGAACAATTCCTGGGTGTGTATGCTAGGGATAAGATTAGTTTCAGTCAGGGCATATACTTCAAAGGGTAGAGCGTGGGATTGTTGAAGGACAGCTCTTGTTTTTGAGCGAAGTCCTCTTACGTTTTGGTAATAAAACGTAAGAGGTAGGTTCTGAGAGGCTGAATTATCGACGAAAAAACTTTTGGTGGTCGGCTCTGCTACGTTGAAGGTGAGAAATTCGTTTTGAGTGAATGTATTGTCCGAAAGCAGATAGATCACTCTCAACTTTTTGAGGAGGCAAATTAAAATACTCATGGTATTTGACATAGAGGTTTTTGAGACTGGTGACGTCAGTGGGAAGACCTTCCTGTTGAATAGAGACCATAACGCTTGTCCTAGTCTTTCCTTCATAGCAAACGGAGTCCGATTTGTCGTGAAGATAAGACAAAAAGATGTCCCCTGTTGTCACTCTAGTTTATTTAAGTTAAATTGAAATATTTTATGACCCTTAGTCCAAAATGCGTTTCGCCCGGACACGAAAGTTGGGCTCATCAATTAGATGCTATCGTGTCCTTCTAAGACGCACTATTTCTTGGTCGATGACTACCGACTGTAATAAAATTTGCAGCACATAAATACTGCAAGTTTATTTCTGCAATCCACTTCTTAAAGGTGCTTTGCAGATGAGGCTTTAGCCTAAACTTGATTTTTCTACTAGTTTTTGCTGGTGGCGGGAAGAGTATAATCCCGAACGTGTTTGCTATCCTTCATCTAAGGGTACCATAGAAAATATCTGCTTTCTGAGGTTTATACGGGTTTTCTGTCGTTTTATGAATACCCTTACTATGTTGTTATAAACGAAACCGATATAAATTATATTAAGTACTTTGTTATGTATTATTAAGAATTGAATTTTTAAACATTGTACAAAAAATGAAAAATAAAAATTAGATTGTGATTTGGAGTTTGGTAACCTCTTAACCCAATGTTTTTTGCTTTCTTTGGGTAACACCCTGAACACCAAAGAGCTTACCTCTGCTGAAAAGAAAAAGCATCACAACATTTGTTACATTTGATCTGCTTACGAAGTTATATCTAATGAGTTTCTTTTCCGCTCCGATACCAAAACATTAGCCAAAAATATAACCTCGCAACCATCAGTCTGCTATACAATTTTCGTAAAAACGTTTTTATAAATAATTTGTGAGGTTTTCACACGATGACAAAAATAAGGGGGGAGTACGATAACTCAGACGCCAAAAAATAAAAATGGATTCTTGTAAAACAGTTAGTAACAAGTATTTTTTAATACGGTAGGGGTGTCTATCTCCCCCGTTTAGGCGGGAGGGGCAATTTCCTAAAAAATGACTTAAAATGAAAAAAAAAATATTAAAAAACAACGCCAACACTTACTCGTAGAATAGAAAAATGATAGGTTTTTTAAAAGTCAGAAACCTGGACTCTTATACTTTGTTTCAATTTAATTATTTGTGTTAACATTTTTTGAAAAAAATACTTTCAAACTCAAAATTTTTACTATTTATTCAAAATTGTGTTACAAATTACTGAATTGGATATAATTATTTGATGCTCCTATAAATTCTTAATCGAACACTGAAAACTAGATGGTTTTATGTCGTCTAGTTTATGAGAAAATTGAAAATTACCAAAACTAATTTCATACCTAATTGTTTTGTTTTCTTATAGAAAGTCATTTAGCGTTATCCAGAATGCACCGCGAGGAGGTAAGCTTTCATTGCATTCCACGTCTGAGTCAGCCAGTTCGTGTGTAGTCGGTGTCTGGGTGAGTCAGTCAGTCAATTTGTTTAGTCCGTGTTCTTAAAAGTCTTGAAAATGTATGTCAGTTTCATCAATGAACTCATCATCAATAGTGTGGTTTCTGTGGTGTTCGTAGAGTTGATTCAGTTCGTCGTTGATGGTCAAAACTCAGAAGTCTGGATTGTTTTGGAGGAATTACATCCTCTAGATTTTCACTTTGAACATTGGGTGTATCAAAGTCTATTAGGTGTAATCCCACACTTCCAGCTCCATCGATTGTATATGGAAATACCTTTTTAATGTCTAATAAAAATTGCAAGATTTGAGAGCCCAAATTTTTCTTGTATTCCCTCTCAAGACAATATTTTCGGTAGCAAAAAAGGGCCATGTAAATGTGGTTTGTCGTTGTTCGACATAAAATATTTTTTTTTTTAAGTTTATTCTGATTTTCCAGATCATTAATGGTGCTGCTTGGATCGGTTTCACTCACATATCCACCTCTACAATGGTTCGTGACAGTATCTCTTTGGAATATTTGTTCAATACCTGCATACTGGGGAGCACTGTCTGTACAAATATAGCTAGTGTTTGGGTTTACGAATTTGTGATTGTAAGGCCACAAATCTGCCTTGCATTTTTAATTGACTTTAAAGAAAAGTCCTATTTTGTCCTCCTTACAATACAACTCCAACACCACTATTGTCATTTGCTCTGTTATACGCCCTCGGTGATATTTTCTTTTTGTCAAAAAAGTTTCATCGATTTGCACCGTTTTCCCTTCGCCGCCGATATTAATATCAGTGCGTGAGACAATCATTTCGGTTATCTCACGGCCATAGTTATAGTAGTCTATTATTGTTGATTTACTCAGCGTACTTTTATTGTCCTGATGAGCGTCATCAGGCTCATTAAATGCCACATTAAATCAAAAGTGATAAAATAATACAAAACTTTAGTAATTTTAGGTTATGATTAAATTGTTTACCTGAAAAACTGTATTTACTGGTATTTTAATGACGAACGAGATAATTATAGCTAGAACTTCACGAATTTCTAGCCGACATTAGGCGTGTTTTTTTCTAAGCCCCGGGGAAATTGGACGAAAAAAACGATGATTAGGATTAACAATTTGCATACTAAATCCTACAACAACTAATCCCCGGGGGAGCATAGCTTAAACCCAGAGAATTCTCGGGACTTACCTATTGGAGAGGATAAAAACTGTGCTACCAAAAACCTTTTCACTAAGTTATCGATAAAATGTATAGAAATTTCAAAACTGACATTTTGATATGTCAAATAATTATCAATTTTGGTTGGATTGGTTGAGATTTTGGCCTAAGTGTGTCAGTTGTTTTCCTGACGACTATGTCAATCTAACCTAACCTACCCTTTTAATATACATTCCGCAACACAACAACAAATCAATTTTAACATTTTTCGCTTTTGTATTGCCTCTATGGTGTCGTAGATTTTTTCCACCTCACCATGGGCACAACCTTCTACAGCGATTTTCTTTTTTGCGTTTATTTTTTATTATACATATATTAAAACTTGACTGTGAAATTATTATTAAATAAAAAAGCATTTCCTGTAGTGGATATTCGTTCAATTAACAAGAATTGAATGAACTACAAAACAAAAGTTTCTCTGAGAAAATTGTTTTCGGCTGCGTTTTGTTGTACACGGGAGCAACCCAATACAGATTCTCTGCTACATCCTTGACATACTTCAATCTTCTTGATCGTCGTCCGCTCTTGCTCAGACCTATATTCCTAATGACATATATTGCCCGAATAAGCAACTCGTCCACTAATATCATGTCACCAGTGACCGACGAATGGGGTAGTTTTCAAGAAGTTGAATTCTATGTACCACTGTATTTGGGAACATTAAAATTAAAAGAAAATCACATCGGCTAAAAACAATTGCCACAATACTTGATTTCAATTTTCAAATTTTTTGATTCACATTTTTTTTTAAATAATAATTAACTTGGTTCTGCTTATGTTATTTTAAAAGAAAAGTAGTTGAAATTCAATAAATATATCGAAATTACACAAAACAAATCAACCCGATGATTTTTAGAAGGATGAGGATGAGGCAAACAGTGATGTTTGTTTTTTCCTTGCATTACAGCTGTTCTTCAAATGTCATCTTGCAAATTAATAGTGCCGCCAAATATTTCACTAAGCGCTTTGGTCGTTTTTTTCAACCAATTCTCCCGGGGATTGCAAAAAAACGCACGAATTGTAGCCCATGAAAAAATGTGCCTATGTATGAGTTGAAAATGTTTCTGCAATTTCGCTCACCTTTTTTCTTGTGCTTTTTGTTGAGCACCGCCAAATCCAGCCGAATTTACTCTGCTTATAATTTTCCACTTTCATTGGTAAGTTGCAGCATGATAGGGGAGTTGAGATCTTTGATGAAATTAGCCAACTTCTTCTAAGAAAATGATGCTTGTTTCATTGGTGGATACCAAATCCTCAAACGTACAAAATATTGAAAAATTGTTGAGTTTGGAATGAAGTAGTGGATGCTTAGTCGCCATTGTTATTTCGCAAAAGAAAAATACCTTATTCATTCAAAGGTTGAACAAAGAATGACCTAAATATAATATGTATACTATATGTGCGCGAAAAAATAACGGTACAAAATTAGAATATTTGTTCGTTTTTTTGAATGATTCAAGCAGGTATATAAATACTTTGAACATTACAGTTGCATTATATAGGTATGTTACATAAACATGGGTTAAGTGAATTTTGTATTATGCATTACATTTTAACGTATGAGCATTTTAAATGTGCAACTTTGGGCCACGTACCTATATATATATTTAGAAAACAGCTATTGACATTGGATATATACTCGTAGGATAAATTGAAAGTTTCTTTTAATTCCGATTCTTTAAATGTAAAAGAAACTTTGCATACACCCAAACTCGTACATACCCCAAACCTTCAAAACGATCTTCCGTGTCTTAAGCTCCAGAGGACGACAGAGAACAGAGACGTACTTCCGACAGCAGGCATAGACCCAGAGGATGCCGTGTTGGACGATGACCTCTATATAATCGAAGATCGGCAGGAGAGAGTGGAGGCTGTGGGGGCTGCTTTCCAGCAAGTGTTCAAGGTGAATGCTAGCATTCGCCCGAATCATGACCTGGATAACAGAGCTCTGCTTCATCCTTTATGGCTCCGGAACGATATAACCGAATGGCGATCTGAGAACTTAATCGCCGACCGAAATGGGCCCAGTCCCCTGTTAATTTCGAAGAATGAGCTCCAGCTCTTCCTCGATTCATTAAAGAAAAAGAAGTCAGCAGGAGTCGATGGTATATCCAACGTTGTACTACGACATTTGCCTCAAGAAGCAGTTGACATTAATACCACACTATTTAACAAGGCGCTGAATAATGCATATTATCCAGTGCTGTGGAAGACAGCTGTGGTGCACCCTCTCCCAAAAAAGGGAAAGGACAACTCCAATCCGGCAAATCTCCGGTCGATAAGTCTTCTTCCAAGTATCAGCAAAGTATCTGAAAAGGTTATTAATAGAGACCTGTTCAAGTGGGCGGAGGACAAAAATATTATTCCGGATAATCAGTTCGGTTTTAAGGGGGGCCATGACACAATTCATGCCGCGTCTAAACTAGTTTCTGATATTCAATGGAACAAAACTAAAAAGCAGTGTACGGGTGCCTGTCTGGTTGATTTGGAGAAGGCCTTCGACACCGTATGGTCTCTATCTAAAGCTAACCAGACTAGGTATAAGTAAACCTCTATTGTATATGCTTTATGACATGCTAAATGTTAGAAAGTTTATTGTCAAGAGTGGCAATGTAACTTCTATCGCAATTTTTAATATTAATAATGGTCTTCAGCAGGGAGCGGTTAACTCGCCGATTCTATTCAGCATTTACACCAGCGATCTGATAGGTAGTCTAACCCAGGCAATTGCGTACGCCGACGATCTAATTGCCTACAGAACAGCTAATACATTTGAGGTTATCAAAAGTCTCTTGCAGAGTGACTTCGACAAGATTCAGCGATATTGTTATAACAGGAAGTTGAAAATCAACTTCCAGAAATCAGAAACTATTTTGTTTAGGACTCCGTTGTCTAGCGTCTCAAGGGATACGAGAAAGAACTGGCGCAAGCTGGTGATCGTAGGGCCATATGGACATCCACTGGCGAGTAAAAGTGTAGTAAAGTACCTTGGCATCTGGTTGGATCAGTACCTGTATTTCGACAGACATATAGGTGCTGCCTTGGCCAGGACTAGAGGAGCCTTTGCCTTGACAAAACGACTGTTTTATAGCAGCCGTCTTGACAGTAGGGTGAATTGTTACATGGCCCTCATCAGGCCGATGATTGCGTACGGATGCCCGGTGTGGTTCGACGTTGCCCCATCTCAAATGGAAAAGATTCGGGTTATTGTGAGGCAATGTCTTAGACGTTGCCTTGGATTACACAGAACACCAGAGTCGGAGTACACAAGATATTATTCCAACCAGATTCTATACAACGGAGCCAACATAAACAGAATAGATAATTTTTTGTTTAAGCTGATTCGGGGTCACACTGCAAAAGAGCGATGTCCTCAAGCAACAGCTTAATTTTTGGGGCTTACTACCCCAATAATGAATATTTTGAGAGTGCGCGGTTAAGTGGCTACATCCCTCCTGAAGCATTCCTCTATTTAGACAGTCGAGGGCTGATATAGGATGGAGGGGCGGTTCCGCTCATCTACCACGTCAGCCGGAAAACTTTGGATAGGCTACTCCCGTATGGTCGAGATGTCATCGCTCAAGGTGGAGAAGAGCGCCTTCGTTTCAGTAGGACTGTGTCCGATCGGGACTGGAGGGATTAGGCGAAACAGGAGAACCAGTTCTGGTGGCCCTCTGAACAGAAGAAGAGAAAGAAGGATAGGAAAGATGTGTTTTTAGGTCGAAAGATATTAGTTCTAAGAGTTATTGTTTAGTTTAGAGTGCCCGTAAAGCGCCAGTAAATTAGTTGTAAGTTACTGATAGTTAGGCTAGTTTTAAACATTTTTGTCTAACTTTAAGATAGTTATAAGTTAATATTAAATAAAAATGAATTTACAAAAAAAAAATACCCCAAATCCTATAATTGGATCAAGCAGGGGGTTGTAGGGCCGAGCTTTTTATACGCCGTAAACTTTATGTACCTATATAGATATATGTATCTCTAAAAATTCTCTTTGAACTGTACTCCGTAATGATGAGTGTTGGCCCTGTATTTATGAAAGAATGTTTACATAAACCCAAAAAAAATAAAAATTTAATAAGAAAGTAGTTTTGGTAATTTTCAATTTTGTCATAAACTAGAAGAGATAAAACCATCTAGTTTTCAGTGTTGGATTAGGAATTTATAGGAACATCAAGTTATTAAATCTAACTTAGTAATTTGTTTCACAATTAAAAAAAAAATAGTAACATTTAAAAAACAATTTTTTTTTTGTTAAATTTTGACTTTGAAAGTATTTTTTTCAAAAACCGTTAACAGACCAGGTTCCTGACTTTCAGAAAACCTATAATTTTTCTATTGTAAGTGTTGCCGTTGTTTTTTAATGTTGTTTTTCATTTTAAGTCATTTTTTAAGAAATTGCCCCTCTCGCCTTAACAGGGGGAGATAAACCCCCCTTCCATAGTAAAAAATGCTTGTTTTTGACCCCTCTAAAAAAATCCGTTATTATTTTGCGGCGCCTGAGTTATCGTACTCGTGCCAAAATAAGCACGCATGGGATACTTTTTCTTAAGAATATTTTCAAAAGAACGATTATGTTTTGTTAAAAATATATTGATTTACCTATTTTCCTGATGAAATTTAAATTTTCTGCCAGCTGAAAACAGAATAATTGTTGACGACTTAAAGCGTTTGCCCCAAAAAACTATTATTTTACATAGCAAATTTCCCTACTTCATCTCTACGGCTCTCCCAAGATAACATAAATTAAGCTAAAACGTACGTATTTATAAAATTATTAAAGTGAGATAAACAAAACAAAATATAAATAGCTACATGGTAATAAATCTATACTCGTATACAAACAAATAATAAACACTTTGAGCCGAAATTTCAAAAAATAGAATTAACAGAAGAACAGTAGTTATTTTCTTAAAACAATATTTAAACAAGTTGATATTATTTTTAGGAATTTTAATTAATTAAACGATAAGAGTAGAAAGCCAAATGATCTGAGAAAAATAAACATTTACGATCCTTTTGTTGTATTTTTTTTACTTGCGTTATAAACGGTGATTTTTTAAGAGCTTGGTTTTTGAAAATTCAAAAAAACACAGAAACTTGTAAAAAGTGAATGAAATTTTTATTTGGATCGATAAATCAATTTCTGCCATTTACTTTTTAAAAACAATTTCACTTAAATGTTGCCCGCGGCTACGCTTCAGGTGGTCCATTCTGAAGGTCAAATTTTGGCAAACTTTTTCACACATTTCGGCCGGAATCTCACCAATGACTCATCCAACTTTTCTAAGGCCCATTCACCGAAAATTCTACGTTGTGGTAGGTCGCCTGGCTTCAATTCTTCCACCAGCTGTATTTTGTATGGCTTTAAACCAAGATCTTTGCGTAAAATCTTCCAGGTGGTCGAATAACATAAACCCAATTGCTGCGATCGGCGCCGAATGGACATATCGCGATATTCAGCAACACTGGCGGATGCAGCATCTATATTCTCTTCGGTACGCACTCTACGGACACGATTTGGTGGATAAATGTCCAATAAAGTGAAACTGGTGCGAAATTTGGTCACAATGAGCTGAATAGCCTGCTCGGTGGGTCGATTATGACGACCATAAAACGGACGTAGCTTGCGAAACACATTTTTCACAGAGCACGAATTTTGATAATAAATTTCAATAATTTGCAAACGTTGTTCAGGCGTAAGTCTATTCATGATGAAATGGCAAACAATACTGAATCGAAATGTCAAATGTTCGTGGAATTTGTCATGTGTGATCTGTCAAAAATATAAACGTCAAAAACCAAGTAGCAAAAAAATCACCCTTATGTACTTAGGTACTATAGGGAAAGTTTTGCATTTGGAAAAAAATTCGAACTCGAAATTTTGATCAAACCCCACATAACGATGATAGAGAACATTAAAAAAGTGGGTCCTGCACTTCCGTCTGTCTTGCTGTAGAACGATCTACAGCCTGAACGGCAAACATAATGGTACTTGCCATACAATTTTGTCTACCATATTTATTATCTCAAGAAACGGCTTTAACGATTTAAATGAAAATTATTCTGTGCACTCCCTTTGGTAGAGTCCACATTTTGGTCAATATTTGTGCTTACATATTATGTTATTAACAGTAATTCCCACACAAGAATTGATATTATTTTCGACTTTCTCATAAATGGCTCTACGGATTTCAATTAAAATTATTACATATGAGGTCCTTCGAATTATAAAGAATATGTGAGTGAGTTTTTCTGAGACTTTGAGACTTCGCTCTGTTTTTGTTATTAATTTATATCATTTGGTTTCTTTGGCTTTTTGCTTTTTATTATTGTTCTGAGTGTACTCGTATATTCGTTTTAAATAATTCTCCCATAAATTAAATACTCTTTTAATTTCTCGTTTTCGAAATAGAAATTGTTTACTCTTGTCTGAAAACGGTGAAAGAATGTACTTGTGCTGGATATGTGATGGCTTTGCCCATATGAAGTGTGCTGGACTCAATGTGAAGTTAATTGAAATGCTTCTTAAAATTGGACACGGTTTGCGTTGGTTCTGTAAAAAAATTAATTATAAGAAGACCACCGAATTATTCCAAATGTTCAAGAAAACAAAAAAAAAAAACATTCAAAGAAATATCTAATGATCTTACAAGAATGCAAGCGAAACTTACCGATTATGAGACGCTCTTTAATAACCTACAGTTCGAAGACAGAGTTATCACCTAGGCGCAAAAAGAAAGATGAAGGCAACATGATCTGTTTACCATCAGGTTCACGAACCTCATTTACGATACCTGCACGTTTTCCAACATCATCAACCATCATTGAAGAAATTCCTTATTCTCCAACAATAAATCCAGTGCAAGTAAACCTTTCTCCTAGCTTCCGAAATGGATGTTGGTGTTTCGGCCGAGTTAGATGCTGTGCCAAAGGAGAAATGTGTTTTTATATCACGTTTTCACCCAGAAACTTTAAGTAATATGGTAATCAGTTATATAAAGAAGAAATCCACCCTTCCAACTTCGAATGTAAATGCCACAAAATGCATTTTTCACACGAACGAAGTATATATCTTCTTTTAAAATTTTTGCACATGACCCTGTGATCCAAGCATTGTTATCTCCTGATTTCTGGCCAAAATTTACAGTGGTACAAAAAAAAATTGCCCAAATTTCAGAACCAGTTATTAAGGAAAAAACCGTATTTCAAGAAACTGATTGTATACTATCAGAATGTTGGAGGAATGAAGTCTAAAATTAATAATTTTTACTTAAATTGTTTAAGTGGATTTTTCGATGGTATTATTCTTACGGAAACATGGCTCAATTCAACTTTTCTTGATTCTGAAATGTGTCCTCCAGAATAAAAATAAAGCGTTTACCGAATGGATAGAAATCCATCAAATAGTATTCAGGTGTTCTGATTGCTGTTAATTGTCGTCTAAATTCTGAACTTATACTGTCTGATAAATTCATAAATTTAGAACAACTTTCAATAAAGTTAATCGTTCCTCATTCTTCGTACATAATTTCTGGTGTATATATTCCGTCTGATTCATCGTCTTCTGTGTATAAAATGTTATTACTCAACCTTAATTGATATCATCGAAAATTCCGGAAATTCATTTGTTTTACTTTTCGGAGATTACAACTTGATAAATACAGGCTGGTAACTTGACGAAGATATTAAAACATCCTTCAACCATGGTCCTGAATTTGAGAGGATTTTCGTGGACACTGTGATGTTAGCTGGACTTAACCAAGTCAATGGACTGGCGATTGAATTTGCACATTATTTGGATCTTGTTTTTACCGATTGTCCTTTTTTCTGTGAAACATTAGAGGCTAATGACTATTAGAAAATTAATTCAAAATGGCGGCTGAAGCTGCAGCGTGATTTCCCCGATTAGATTTAGACTACTATTTAGACAACTTATGACCCCACCTAACGAACTGTGAAAGAAAATTGTACGAATTAATTTTTTACATTTCAGCCCTTTTTATGACAACCCGACTGGACTAATTGTGCTCTTGCAAGTTTACCATATTCTTTTCTGAAGTAGTATTTGTAGGTATACTTATTACAAAAAGAAAAAACATAAATATGTTTGAATACCTATCCACCTGCCTTTTTACAAAAAATAAGGTCAATTTAATTCCCAAAAGGATTACCTGTTTAAGGAACAGTTTCTTAAATGAACAAAAAAGCCAAAGTCTTTGAAACTAATTTTTCCCTCAAATACGCAAACCAGAACAAAAATATTATAAACTTTGAAGATATTACCTTCAATGTGTGTATTTAATTCTATAAGGCGATTATTATTGAGAGATTGGCGAAAAATTTTAAACAGCCTGATGTTAAGGGCTTAGCATGATACTACTTAACCGTTTGCTCATACTAAAGCAAAAAAAGGACTTTACTAATATTTTCCTGCTTTAAAACACTTTCTAACTAGCACCATACAACATCTATTTTCTTAATAAACTACAACTAAACACACCTAAAATAGTGCAAAAAAAGTAAGCGAACATAACTTTTTGACGTTTGTAAATGTCAAAGTGGCATATGGATTTAGTACGATACTAAAAAAATAAAGTAGCCATTTTGTGATTTTAACTTTAGTAAAATGTTAAGAAAATAGTACGATACTAAACTGGTTTAAAATTAGCAAAATCCTATTTTTAGCCTAGTATCATACTAAAAATGATTTAACATCATATAATTAAACGGCGAACATGTTTTTTGTGGTACACGGCCCACAAAAACCCAAGGAGCATAAATTACATATCAAACGAAAGCATTTTTTGCATAGATGTGCAGAATGCCAGTATTTTTTTTAATATACTACCCAAAAATTGTTTAAAACAATAAATAAAAATGCAAAAAAATACACACTTACATTAGCGACATGTGTTGCTGGAAAGGTACACCATACTGTCATACAGTTTAAGTTTAGTAAAAGTTAGAACCATTTTAACTTTTGCTTTTGTTGTTGTTTGGAAAAATACAGAACACTACAAATACATTTTGGGTGTCAATCCAATTGAACACACTATAATGGAACACTGAAAAATTATAGTAAAAATAAAATTCATGAAAGTGGTTTGTGCATTGGATAATTTAATGAAATATATAAAAGGAATTAGAAATTGCATACTCTTGAGTGTTCGTTGCAGACTTAGTTTTTGAATTGTGTCAGTGCTAGGCAATACTAGGATGGTGAATAGCTGAGTAAAGGAAAGTGGTGGAAAAGTGTAAATAAATATTTAATTTCTAATGAAAATTATGTACAACTTGATCAAGGGCCGTCACAATAAATTTGGAAAGTAATTAAGGTTCATTTTCGAAGTTAATATAATTGAATTTATACAAATTAAAACAATCATTATTTATTTCATGTGTGGTGGCATTTCATAAGAGATAAAGTATGGTGAAAATACGAGGTGTGTGAAGCGTGCCCATCTCTAAGTCCATTGTTTTGGATTATTTTGATATTTCTTGAATTTTTTTTAATGCCTCAGTATTGTTGTATGTACGTATTTTGGTTTAGCATGGAAATAATGAAAGGTGCAAGAATAAGAATCAGGAACATTTGTTGTTGTACAAAAATTGTTAGTGTGTCAAAAATGTGTATAGGCTTACAAGTTTGTTTACCATTAACTGTTTTCCTTTGGACTCCAGGATTGAGTGCTTAGTAGGTACTTCTCATTGCATTTAACAATTTAAAAAAATCAAAAATTCTCTGTCTTTTATCGAATGATAATGAATTAAATAAATAAATTGGCACTCGAATTTCGAGAGCTGGGTCGGCTAGTATTTCTAAATCGTTTTAAATTTTGCGCCATTGGTTTTAATAGTGAAGAGAAAAATTGAGAGCTTTTATTGAAGGAAAAATTTTCTGCCGAAGTTGAGTCAATATAAATAAAATAATACCTGAAACACACCGAAGCTAACCAAAGACTAATTTGTACATTAGTTTTTTGTTTCCAAATTCTAAAGAATTCGTTTAATATTCATTTGAAAAAACATTTAAGAAAGAAAACGTCTGATCCAATAAATTGTATTTTTCAGTTATTTCTATGGTGAACCTGTGAAAGGAAATTTATCAATTATTGTTACCAATATCTTTGCTCCTTACCAACAAATGATACCAAAATTAACAAGACTATCTCAGCTCGATGGAAATACTACAATTGTTTTGGGCTTACAGAATGAACTTTACATAAAAAACGACAGTGATGCCAGCAGTTCTTTTCCTTTTTCTTCACGTTCTACTTCTTCAACTGAAATTTACAAATTTCACATAGAAGCTACTGTAACCGATGGCGTAAGTGAAGAACAGTCTTGGACAGCAACTGAATTTCAAGTATACTCTCAACCTTACAAAATTGAACTTCAAGCGCCATCTGTATTCCAATCGAATCCTATCATAAGTATTAAGGTGTTTTTATTTATGGACTTGTGTTGGGTTTTTTTTTAAAACTTAAGTGAGGACATTTCAGGCACAAGTCATCATAAAGGATTTACACAATAAATTAATCGAAGACCCTAATACTCCAATTGAAATTATTGTTGGATGCATGGGAGACTCAGAGGAAGACCATGACTATGATACAGTTCGTGTTGAATATAAAAATAGAATAATTGGAGATGATTTTGCTATGATAAACATAACCAATAAAAATTATTCACTTTGTTTTCTGTACGCAGAACATCAAAGAAGTAAATCGCCTACAGAATGGATGCGGAAGAGTCCATTAAACATCGATATATTAACTAAGAAGTAATGTTAATTAATTTATTATTTATTTTTTTTAATAGTTCTTAAATTTTCAAAATTACAAAAATAGTCCTGTAGAGGGTAAGGAGCTTGAAATTAAAATCACGTCTCTGGACCCAATTGATGAATTTTCATATGAAATTATATCCAGAAAGGACATAATTAAATCGGACCATGTAAATGTAAGTTCAATTGAAAATGTTTTTAATTCAATTAATTATTTAGTTTTCTTTAATTATTATTATTCTAGGTGCCTGGAAACCAAACCACATATATTCTTCGACTTAATGTGACATTTGCGATGGTTCCTAAGATTTCAGTATTTGTTCATCATATTAAGAACATGAGGTTCAGAGGACAGATGAAGGAAGTTATCGTACAAAGAGCTTTTCCCAATTCGGTGAGTTGTTTCGATTTTAGTTTTATAAAATATCTAATTACTCGTATGCATGGAGCTTTGCACAACAAGGTTTGACGAAGTCATTTTATGTAGTACGGTTAGAAGCTTAGGAATAGGGGGTATTCGTGGCGCACTAGTTATGTGTTCGCCTGTCAACCGCATGGTCACAGGTTCGATCGCTGCCGTAGTCTATATCCTCTTATTTTTCCATTAAAAATCAATTCTTAAATAAAATGTTATACAATGAATTGCTGTTTTACTCATTACATGCTGTTTAGGCATAGCATTAACAGCATGTGATTGAGTAAACTAGTCATTAATATATCAACGCAATAAATAAAATAATGCGAATTATAAGAGACATAAGTAAATAAGACAAGGTAATTTTCTCCGAATTAGTTCAGCCGCTATCCCTGGAGATAAAATCTGAGACAACAACCACCAACAGTCTCAGAACATCGCGACACATATTTCCTAACCTTCTTTCTCTTCCATAACCTAACGACCGCGCTGTGGGAAACGTTTAAAGGGTAGTGTAATCCCTTGAGCGTGTGCAGATTATAAAAAAAAAATAGGAAGGTAAGGTTCTGATGTAATAAAGCCTGCTCCAATGACGAAAGGCGAAACTACCTGCAACAGGCTTATTAGATGAACAAATAAAATAAAATGCACGACTGGATCGTACGCTTGCTCTTGTAGCTTACAATTTTAATGTAGCTAACCATTGAGGTTTAGTTATCTTATGCAGGTTTAAAGCCTATGTAGGTAAGATTAACTTGATTCTTAGTATAATGAATTGTGGAACGGATGATTCAAGCAATAGTTACATAGGTACCTACCTACAAATGTATGTTTAAATCTAAGTTATGGATTTTAATTATGTAAGTTAGGAGAGTAAAATATATCTACATATACATATATACATATTGATGGAACCTAACTATGTAAACATGTACATACATATAATAATTGAAATGAAGGACGTAGGTGGGTAGGTAGCTATACACATACAACTTCATAATTTAGGTGCAATATGCATCACATTAGATTCGTTTGATTTTTAAAGACACATATGTATATATAAATGTATGAGGGCCTATATAGTATTTTGTATTCAGTGACGTACGCAAAAATTTGTAAAAGGGCTAAAGGTAGAAATAAATGGATAATACACATAATTAAAAGTTTTTATATTGCTTAGTCGTTGTAGATTGAGGGAAAACAATGACGCAATTTAAATTCATGGATAAATGAGAATATATTAAAAAAAATTGAAAAATCGTTGGAGCAATGTTTTAATAAATTAATTTTGTATGTATAAAATTTTGAAAACATTTGTAGAAAAAAAAATTGAAGCGCCATTTTGAAGATATTATTAATAGTTCAAAAAGCTTTTAAGGGCCTTTAGTCCACAAAATTTGCGTTTCATCCCGGCAATCTCACTTGGACTCATCAGTTGGTTAGTGAGCGCCTTACCAGTACGCAATTTTTGTTAAGTTCAGTTCAACTTACATGAATTTTTTGACAAAAAAACAATGTGAACTATATCCAACAAGATTAAAATTTTAATCATTAAAATTGGAAGATTTTGTTCTTGGCCAGACATCTTTAATAAGAAGGTGTTTTTTTTTTATAATACAATTCTATATACTACTGAAATTACTCAGCCAAGTAGAAGACTTAGCATTATATTTAATTGGTCCAAGTTATTGAGTTGAGTTATTTCAGTAGTATATAGATTTTTTTTTTTTTTTTTTTATAATTTTGCACGCGCTCAAGGGATTATGAATACCCTTTATATGTTTTTAACACAGCGCGGGCAATCGATGAAAGAAGAGAAAGAAGGATATGAAAGATGTGTGGCGCGATGTATTGAGACGGTGGTTGTTGTGTCAGATTTTATCTCCAGGGATGGCGGCTGAACTAATGCGGAGAAAATTACCTTGTCTTATTTATTTATGTCTCTTATAATTCACATTATTTTTATTTATTTCGTTGTCATATTTATGGGTTACTAGCTTATTCAATTACATGTTGTTAGTGTTATGCCTGAACAGCATGTAATGAGTAAGCCAGCAACTCATTTTATGACAATTTTTCTGAGAATTGGTTCTAATGGAATATAAGACGACATAGACAACGGCAGCAATCGAACCTGCAACCACGAGGTTGGCAGGCGAGCACACAACTATCGCGCCACGGCCACCCCCAATATAGAATTGTATTATGAAAAAAACACCTTCTGACATTATCAATATACATATAAAATTCAAATATCAAAAAAATTCTTTGACATTAATTTGTTTTTTAAAAATCAAAAATTTTCGTATGCAGTTTTATTAACAATTTTGGGGAGCATTTGTATAAAAAAATATTTTAATCGGTTCATCCAATGTTGAGAAAGTCGAAAATATGAAAAGTGGTTCTATAGGAAGTACCCTTAATAAGTACGGAAAAAAATGTATTTGTATAATTGAAAGTGAACTGTACTAATTAAAAAACACACAGATTTTTTTAAAAAATTCTTGTAGCCGTTATGGAGAAATACATTTTTTTCTTAACGGTTTTTTAACATTTGTATGGGAGGTACCGTTGTTTTTTATTTTTAGAAAAATTGTTTTTTTAAACTATTCTAAATAATGTCGAAAAAATCAATGGAGTCGTTTTCGAAATTTTGAGTTTTCAAAAAAAAAAATTAATTAAAAAAAAAATAGTTTTGAGAAATTTTGTTTAAACTTTCTAGGAGCTTCTGCGTAAAAAAATTCAAACAAATCACATAGACTTTTCCCAGAAAATCGAAATCCAAAATATGGTTGTACTTGAGGTACCAAAAATGATTTTCCAAAAAAAAAAATTACTGAAAGGTACCCTTTCTCGTCATTAATGAACTGATTTTTTTGAGCCGTTTTTGAGAAAAATAAGATTTTTGCTTTTGGCCAAAAAACAATGTATGTGACCTACTGTTATTTGTCGTCTTAAAAAATTGAAAAAAGCGTGTGGGCATATTACCCAAAAAACAATATGTACCAAGTTTGAAGCAAATCTATCAAACCGATTCGGCTGTAGACTTGAGGACAGACAGAAGGACTGACAGATAGACAGACTGATAGACTGACACACTGACAGACTGACAGACAGACAGACAGACAGACTGACAGACTGACAGACTGACAGACTGACAGACTGACAGACTGACAGACTGACAGACTGACAGACTGACAGACTGACAGACTGACAGGCTGACAGACTGACAGACTGACAGACTGACAGACTGACAGACTGACAGACTGACAGACTGCCAGACTGCCAGACTGACAGACTGACAGACTGACAGACTGACAGACTGACAGACTGACAGACTGACAGACTGACAGACTGACAGACTGACAGACTGACAGACTGACAGACTGACAGACTGACAGACTGACAGACTGACAGACTGACAGACTGACAGATTGACAGACTGACAGACTGACAGACTGACAGACTGACAGACTGACAGACTGACAGACTGACAGACTGACAGACTGACAGACTGACAGACTGACAGACTGACAGACTGACAGACTGACAGACTGACAGACTGACAGACTGACAGACTGACAGACTGACAGACTGACAGACTGACAGACTGACAGACTGACAGACTGACAGACTGACAGACTGACAGACTGACAGACTGACAGACTGACAGACTGACAGACTGACAGACTGACAGACTGACAGACTGACAGACTGACAGACTGACAGACTGACAGACTGACAGACTGACAGGCTGACAGACTGACAGACTGACAGACTGACAGACTGCCAGACTGACAGACTGACAGACTGACAGACTGACAGACTGACAGACTGACAGACTGACAGACTGACAGACTGACAGACTGACAGACTGACAGACTGACAGACTGACAGACTGACAGATTGACAGACTGACAGACTGACAGACTGACAGACTGACAGACTGACAGACTGACAGACTGACAGACTGACAGACTGACAGACTGACAGACTGACAGACTGACAGACTGACAGACTGACAGACTGACAGACTGACAGACTGACAGACTGACAGACTGACAGACTGACAGACTGACAGACTGACAGACTGACAGACTGACAGACTGACAGACTGACAGACTGACAGACTGACAGACTGACAGACTGACAGACTGACAGACTGACAGACTGACAGACTGACAGACTGACAGACTGACAGACTGACAGACTGACAGACTGACAGACTGACAGACTGACAGACTGACAGACTGACAGACTGACAGACTGACAGACTGACAGACTGACAGACTGACAGACTGACAGACTGACAGACTGACAGACTGACAGACTGACAGACTGACAGACTGACAGACTGACAGACTGACAGACTGACAGACTGACAGACTGACAGACTGACAGACCCATCAATCAGCGAAATCAAGAATCATTGCGAGTGGTTTGGTTAGTACTTGGATGGGTGACCGTCCGAAAATAACCTCCTGCTGTTGACATTTTTTACTTGCGATTATAGGTACTATTTAAGGCAAGTTATGCATTCGTCGAAAAACAAAGTTTTGAGATAACTATCAAACATGACATAGCGATGATAGCGAAGACGAAACAATTTGTACTAAAATTCTGTCCGTGTGTATGTCTATCTGTCTGTCTCTATGTATGTATAGACACCTACAGTTCAAACGGGTGGGCCAAATTGCTTCAAACTTGGTATATCGATTTTTTTAGGTATTGTAAGGACGCGAAATCGAAATTTTTTTTTAGCTCAAAAAATAACGGTACCTGCCTACCGATTTTGATTAAAAAAAATCAGTGCAGCGTTTTAGGTACGACCGATCATATGGTTGAACAAACATTTTTTGAAAATGTGTAAAAACGGTACTTTCTCATAAATATTTTCACCGATTCTTTCGAAATTTCACATATATATAGCCTAAGGTTGCCCAATTTATACTGCGTATCAATATTTTTAATTAATATTTTTTTATATTTTTAAAAGCATTTAAAAAAAATTAATTATATTTTGAAAACTGCTTAATATTTTTTTTCAAAAATAATAGTTGTGTATTTGTTGAATACCTATGAATTGTCATTTTGGAATTTTTTTTTAAAAAGACTTTTTTCTCAAAAAAACCGCTCCACAAATTTTTTTTCTCATAAATTCAAATTTATACAAGAAATAAAATGGCGTACTTTTTTTTGAGCTCAAATTAGTTTAAGTATTTATTTTAGAATTTGGAATTATTTTTTCTTTGATTAATATTATATTATTTAATATTTAAGAAAATAATTAAAGAAATTTTTTTTATATAAAAAACTAAGTAAAATACGACTTTAAAATTATACATATTTAGATTTTTAATAGAAATCTTTTTCATACGATGTGATCGAACATAAGAGCAAGTTCGTGCGATCCAGTCGTGCATTTTATATTTTTTTATAATCTACATGCACTCAATGGATTTTACTACCTTTTAAATGTTTTAGCGCGGTCGTGAGGTTAAGGAAGAGAAAAAAGGACAGAAAAGATGTGTGGCGCGATGTTTTGAGACTGTTGGTGGTTGTTGTCTCAGATTTTATCTCCAGGGATGTCGGCTGAACTAATGCGGAGAAATTTCCTTGCCTTACTTATCTATGTGCCTTATTATTTGCATTATTATTATTACTCGTTATCATATTTGTCGGAATACTAGTTTTACTTAATCACATGTTATGCCTAAACAGTATGTAATGAGTAAACAAGCAACTCATAGTATGACATTTACATATTATTAGAATTGGTTTTTAAAGGAAAAATAAGACGACATAGACTACCGCAGGGGTCGAACCTGTGACCATGAGGTTGAGAGTCGAGCACACAACTATCGCACCACGACCACCCCGACATGTTTTCTTTTCTTGTTTGTTCATTCTCTCTATGTCTCTCTGTTGTATTAAAGTCAATGTTTAATATTATGGTCTCAGTTGCCCGCTAAATAATGGGTTATCCATTTTGCGGTTTCAAAAGTAAACGTAAATAAACCACAAATGAAATAAAAAAAAGTCGGTTATCATATGACCATAACGCTCCGAATTGACGGTGACAGTCGTTCCAGTCTCGTTTTCGAAGAAGTAAGGCCCAATCACACCTCCGGACCAGAGAGCGCCCGTAACAGTGACTTTTTGTGGATGTAATGGCCTCTCTTCAATTACATGAGGACTCTCAGAACCCCAAATACGACAATTTTGTTTATTAACATACCCACCGAATGAGAAATGTGCTTCGTCGCTGAAGAAAATTTTGTTCAAAAAATCGCCGTCCACCGCCTGTTGTTCAAGCACACATTCGACGTATCTATTTATATGGATGTAAGTGTAGATCCAAATGCAAAATACGCCATAATGTGCCGTCAGACAGTCTTAATTCCTGAGAACGACGAGTAATCGACACATTCGGGTCTCCGGCAACGCTTTAACTTACAGCAGCGATATTTTCAGTGGTAGGAGCGTTTTTATGCGTTTTGCTATAGTTAAGCGATCCATTTTCGTAAATGACAGACTTTCAACTGAAAAAAAAATTGGTTTAACAACTTAGTTTGACAGATGTCGAACTCGAGGCCTATACTTTTGAAAACGCAAAATAGATAACCCTTTATAAATTGAATTGGATACTTTCATATCTGATATTCATTTCATCAAATAAATTCTGGTGCACCCCAGGGCTCCGTTTTGTCTTCGGATCTCTTTCTCAGATTCATTAATGAATCTTATCTGAAACTTGTTTTACACTAAACTGTTTTACTGACAAAATGAATGTTCGAAATCTTAATCCTGTCGTAACTATGAGCCATGAGCGGCACATATATTCAGAAAAAAAGTGGCTTTCAGTTCTCGTTTTGTGGAATGATCACGTCCAGTGCTGAAAGACGCTTCAAGCTAAATTCCCATTTTGAGGTGTTCCAATTGCCCTTTTTCCTCCTTATCTGCCGGCGCCATTCCCTACATATTCCCCTCGATAGCTACAATAATAAAAGTATAGGTAAAAACCCATTTTTCTAAACTTTTTATTTGGTACAGGTAAAATAATCATATTTTTTTCTGCACTAATATCTATTGTCTCGTCTGCCTTTTTATTTTTTTATAAGGTTAGGTTGTAGCTTTTATTTCAATATAACTCATGAAATAATGGGAAATAGAGTGATTGGGTTAAAATATCCTGTGCGAAATGTATAGAATATTTGCTCATTGATTTAGAAGAGATAATCCTAAAACTTGAATTATATCTCTAGGGAAATACATTAAAGTCCCTAAATTTGGTATAAATCCGTCCACTCGTTTCTGTTCCATCGAATAGACTTCTCAACCATCTTAATTTTAAATTTCATTAAAACTTCGAACATTTTTGTGCTCAAAACTCTATATAGAAATCTGGAACTAACTATGTACAATATTGACAAAAAAACACACATTTTCACAGATCGGAATTGAAACCGTCAAGGAAACAAAGCCGGGGTCATCGGTGTCCATAAACATTACAACCGATGAAGGCTCCTACGTTGGTTTGATGGGGCTCGATCGAAGTGCTCTACATAGCATAAGGAAAAAGGACATTTTAGATGAAGACAATGTCAAAAATAGACTTGTAGAGGTAAATGGAGTAATACCTTACTATCCTATTTTTGATTATGGTGGTAGGTATGGAGACATCATAGCATTTTCTAATGCGTTTTTGGACCACGCGCTAACTAGCAAAGGGGGAGGTAATAACACAAAATTTCTAAATTTATTTTCCTTTATTAAAGCAAAAACAAAAAAAATATTTACAGCTGGAGGATTAGAAAAACGGATTCGAAAAATTTTCCCCGAAAGTTGGTTATATGTAGATTTCGAGTGGTAAAATATTTTCCTCTCTCGTCAAAACTAAAAATAAGAAAACATTTTTATATCAAGGACTCCAGCAGGAGGCATAAGTTATATGGACACGGCACCAGACACAATTACTACTTGGGCTATAACTGGGTTCTCAATTCATGCTGATACCGGATTAACTTTTACAACGAACACAACAAACCTTAAGGTTTTCCAAGAGTTCTTTATTTCAATGGATCTTCCAAGTTTCGTGAAGGAAGGTCGTGAAATATTAGATTTTTTAAAAAACTGCTAGGAAATTTAATAATTTTTCATTTCAGGTGAAATTATTGAAATTCCAATTTACATAAGCAATTATATGAATGAAGACGCATTGACTAATGTGATTATTAAAACTGATAGCGAAAACCTCGAAATACTGGATGAACCTGAAGCCATCTCCAAACATGAGCAAAATATCTCAAAACTAATTACCTCTAAGGGAAGAGAAAAGATCATCTTCTTCCTGAAGCCACTTAAGCAAGGAGACTTTAATGTGACTGTCGAAGCTATCAGCTCTATGGCAAATGACGCAGTTCAAAAGACCCTCATTGTGCAACCTCAGGGTATGGGTTACGCAATGTCGAAAACTTATTTGGTTCATCTACCAGAGGAGGGCATCCAAGAGGAGGAAATCTCAATTGGCATTCCAGAAGACGCTGTACGTGGATCCGAGAGAGTTGAGGTCTCAGTAGTTGGGGATATATTTCGGCCGTTACTGAGTGACCTCCAGAAGCTATCACGGGTTCCCTATGGGAATGGTGAAGAAAATATGATGCTTATTGTCTGCAACTCTATAGTTTTGAAATATCTTAAGGTTTTTCGATTTTTTTTCAGTAAAGAACCTTTCTTAAGCTTTCTTTCGCAGGCACTAAATTATTCAAATCCAAGCTTAGAGAAAAAAATAAGGTTCAATCTCGAACTCGGCTATCAGAATCAGTTATCTTTCAAATACCTCGATGGATCGTTTGGGGTCGTGGAGCGAAGAACGGAAAGAACTGGTAACATTTGGCAAACTGTACTGGCATTATGGGCCCTGAGACAAGCGAACGAGTTTGTTAATGTGGACTCCAACGTCATAGAGAGAGGCTTAGAGTATCTCAAATCAAAGCAACAAAAAAATGGCTGCTATAAGTCAGGAATGGACGCACAGGAAAATGTTAAAATAACAGCTTTTGGATTGATGGTGTTCTTAATGGATGAAGTGATAAGTTTTTCTTCTTAAAAACTCTGTCAGTACACTAATGATCTCTTCTAACAGCATGCAATTACCACATACAGGGGAGTTATCATTAAAGGTCTTGAATGCTTGTTTGATATTTCTGACGAATTGGAATACTCTCCGGTTTCTGTTATGGCAGCTTATGTTTTGCTTTTGGGAAAACATGATGAGGCTGAAGAATATATCAGAGAGCTATCACACAGCTCAAACCTGAAAGGTACATTTTTGTAAGGTCTTACAGCAATAACATATTTTTTTTTCTTTTAAGGCAGGCAAGTCCTATGGACAAAGACCGATACGCTCCAATCACATCTTGAAACAACTGCCGCCAGCTTAGTTAATTTGTGTGAGTCTCAAGAAATACCAGAACAAAACTTACTGCACATCGTAAGAGGATTGATTGTTCCGGAATATGGCGAATCATCCATAACTCACATGGTAGCCCTGCAAGCAATGACCACATTTGTGCAAAAGCTCTCCCTGAGCAAAACAAATCTCAACATAACCTTCAAGGATGATCGAAATAAGTCTGCCGATTTTCAAATAAATCCCAATAATTCCCAAGATTTGCAAAAATTTGAGGCGAGTTCTTTTGATTTGTTTTGTATTTTGAAAAAAACTAACAATTTTGTCCAGATTTCAGAAAATTCTCGAAAGATAAATGTTCAAAGCAAGGGTCAGGGATTTGCATTAGTGGATGTGCGATATAATTACAATCTTTTACCTGAAAACCAATTGTCTTCATTTTATAAAATCAGCATTTCAGATAAGAGAAGCTCAAAATATATTGGGGTTTTGATGATCTGTTCGAGTGTCTCTAATAACGCCACTCAGCATAAATTATCTGTAATGGAAGTCAGCCTTCAGTCTGGATTCATATTCACCCAAGATTTTTCTCCAGAGGATGAAAGTCTTAGTAAAGATATCAAGGCAGGTTTATTTCAATGTTTCAATGTTTTCTTTTGTCTGATCTTGCAAAGTTTTTTTGCTTCATTATTTTTTAGTCAGTTCAAATCAATCATAACCGAGATAAAGTCGTGGTATACTTTGAACTAGCCGCCAATGATGTTTGTATTGAGCTGGAAGTTCGTAAGAGCTACGAGGTCTTTAATTCAAAGCCTGGCTGGGTTATTCTGTATATTGCACTTGATGAAGGTAAATCTATATTTTTTTGTTTATTTTTGAATTAAAACGATTTAGAATTCTTAGATCAAAAAACTACGAAGAGCTTTAAGTTCAATGACTTCTAATAAACCAAAGATATTGTGAGCAATTGGAATGTGGACAATGAATCGAAATAAAGCTGTAGGTTTTAAAGATTTTGTAAATATTTTTCCTAAAATAAATTTAACGATTACGTAATTAATTTAAAAAGTTTATTGTTTTTTTTTGTGCAATTTGTAAGCTTCTGTACCTATGTGTATTCAGGTTTCAACTTTCAGCCAAGGTTTCTTTTAGAACGAAAATGGACTACGACCTACGGGTATGTACCTGGGATGTAAGGACACTCTATACGCCACGTGCGACACGAAAACTTGATTCTGTCCTCTCGCGGTAAAAGGCAGACATTACTGCGATCCAGGAGATATGATGGATAAGATCAGGAATAACGAAAAGAAAAGATTGCGACATTTATTACAGCTTTCATCAAAGAATGCACATTTTAGGATGCGAATTCAGGTCGAAAGTCATCGGTTTTAAGACAATTAGCGATCGCCTGGCTGTGATCCGCATCAAAGCTACCTTCCAAAATATCAGTTACAGGCGAGGGATACATACAACAACCTAGCGATCTCCAGATGTTCGAACCGTCAACCAAATAGACCACGTGTTAATTTGCGCAAGGCACGCATCAAACATACTGGACGTGCGAAACTTCCGAGGTACAAACGTGGACTCTGACCACTTTCTTGTTGTGACAAAGTTCAGAGCCCGACTGTCAAATAAAAAGAAAACAAAGACCGCCCAACGGAAGAAATTCAACATCGCCTTCCTCAGCACATCATAGAAAGCCTGATACTACACTGAGCAATTGACCGGGAAACTCTCTGCCGTACCCATAGCCACAAGCGTCAACGACCAGTTTCTCAGCACATCTGAGAAAGCCAGAGACTACAGTGAGCAATTCACCGGGAAACTCTCTGCCGTACCCACAGCCAGAAGCGTTAACAACCAGTGGAACCAGTATCGCGACATCATTACGGTGTCAGCCAAGAATACCATAGGCTACCAACCACCAAGAAAAAGAATCCGTGGTATGATAATGAAGCAGGAGATTTAAATTGCACGAATGCAAATGCTGCAACGAAAAACAAGAGCAGCAAAAGATTAGTACCGTGAAAAGAGAAGGAACGAGAAAAAACCCTGCGAAGAAAGAAAAGAGCGTCTGCAGTCTCTCAGCTCAGGTATCTCGAGGAATCTAGCACCGCCACCAACACCCGCCGGTTCTACAAAAAAGCCAAGCAACTGGCATCTGGTTGTAGGACTGGCACGCAAGCTCTTCGAAATAGTGAAGGGAACCTAGTCACCGAATCACATTGAATTGTAGACGTGTTTAAGCAGCACTTCCGGCAACTTTTTAATGGGCAGTATATAGAGGAAGCAACAGGAGAACAAAGAAGGACGAGACCAGTCAATGAAGAATCAGTCCCAGCGCCCAGTACTGATAAGTTTAAGAAAGCCATCGACAAGCTTAAGAACAACACATCCGCCGGCTCGGATGGCCTACCTACGGAACTCTTCAAGTATGGAGGAGATGCCCTGGTAGTGTGCATGCACCAGCTCATCAACCAAGTGTCGGAGGAGAAAAGCATGCTCCACGACTAGTCAAATAGTTCCATATGCCCAATCTACAAAAAAGGCGATCCTATGTCCTGTAAAAACTACATAGGCATAACCCTGCTTAATGTTGCCTACAAGATCCTATTCAACGTACTATGTGAGCGTCTAAAAGTTTTCTGCAGCACTATCATCGGCGCGTGCCAGTGTGGCTTCAGGCGAGGCAGATCAACGATAGACCAAATCTTCACATTGAGGTAAATCCTGGAAAAGACCAACGAATTTCAAGTCGAGACGGACCATCTTTTCATCGACGTCAAAGCCGCATATGATAACATAAACATAAAAAACTGATCCAGCTATGCCGCAGGATGTTACAAAACGGTGCAACGTCCAGACGTGTACAGGGTTCAGACTAGGAGATGCGCTATCATGCGACTTCTTCAACATAGTCCTGGAGCAGATATTATGCAAGAGTGGTGTTAACCTGGAAGGCACTATCTTCAGCAAGCCTTCCCAACTGCTTGGTTATGCGGACGACATCGATATCATCGGCCGCTCCAAGCGAGCTGTACTTGAAGCATTCACAGCTATTGATGTACAGGCGAAATGCGTTGGTCTTGAAATGAATGACGACAAAACCAAGTATAAGCTATCAACAAACAGAGCCTCATCTGTCCATCGCCTAGGACAAAACGTCTCGTAATAAAAGTTCAGCAATTCTTCAGAAGAAAAAAGAGCAAGAAAAGCGCGCGATCGAGGATATAGAGAGGTGCCACTCCAGGAACGATGTTCGCAAGTTTTACCAGAGTGTAAAACGTCAAAGCCAAGGATACAAGGCTCAAACAGAATCCTGTCGAGATGAACAAGGAAATATTGTAGTTGAGACACAGTCGATGCTGAGGATATGGAAAAACCACTTCTGCAGACTGTTAAACGGCGATGACGAACAACATTCCGCTGTCAGGCAGAACGAACCATTCAATATTGGCAACGACAGCGAAAACTGCCAACCACCCGACCTGAGTGAAGTGAGGATAGCAATATCTAAACTCAAGCTTAATAAGGCTGCCGGAAATGACGGCCTTCCCGCTGAGCTTTATAAGGCCGGCGGAGATGACTTGGTAAGTAACATCCACCAACTCATAAACCAAATCTGGTCAGATGAAAATATGCCTGAAGAATGGAACCTCAGCATCGTTTGCCCGATCCACAAAAAAGGAGACCCTCTGAACTGCGCCAACTACAGAGGCATAAGTCTCCTCAACAGCGCCTACAAGATCCTATCTGCCGTAATATGTGAACGCCTGAAACCGCTTACCAACAACCTGATTGGCCCTTATCAGTGTGGTTTTAGGCCAGGAAAGTCCACAACCGATCAAATTTTCACACTCCGGCAGATCCTGGAAAAAACTCAAGAAGTCCAAATCGATACCCACCACCTATTCATCGATTTCAAAGCCGCATATGACAGCATTTATAGAGACGAACTGTACAGAGCCATGTCTAGTTTTGGTATACCGCCCAAACTCGTCCGTTTGTGTAGGATGACGATAGAAAATTCTCGCTGCTCCATCAGGGTCGGAAACGACCTCACCGACACATTCGATACCAAAAAAGGATTCAGGCAAGGCGATGCGCTGTCATGTGACTTCTTTAATCTGATTCTTGAGAGGATTGTGCAAAACTCCAAAGCCAACACCAGAGGCACAATTTTCCAAAAGTCGGTGCAACTACTAGCATACGCTGACGATATTGACATCATTGGTAGGACTCAACGTGATGTCATAGCCACGTTTGCTAGAATAGAGAAGGAAGCGGCGAAAATGGGTTTAGCAGTAAATGAGGGTAAGACTAAGTATATGCTGTCATCACGAAAGGACTCACAACATCGACGAATTGGACAGAATGTCACCATTGACAGATATAACTTTGAGGTAGTGCGGGACTTTGTCTACCTCGGCTCCGCTATTAACTCTGACAACAACATCTCGTCAGAAATTAAACGAAGAATTACTCTTGCCAACCGCTGTTTCTTCGGGCTAAGAAGGCAATTTAGTAGTAAAGCCCTCACTCGAACTACTAAGGTGATCCTATATAAGACCCTGATCATCCCAGTCCTGCTCTACGGCGCTGAAACCTGGACCGTATCAAAAGCGGATGAAGAAATCCTTGGTAGACTCGAGAGGAAAATTCTTCGAAAAATCTTCGGTCATGTTTGCGTTGACGGGCTATGGAGACGAAGATTCAACCAAGAACTATACGAGCTGTACAGCGACATGCCCCTGGTCAAAAAACTCCGCATTGGACGTTTAAGATGGCTAGGACATGTAGAACGAATGGACACCAATACTCCGGCTCGCAGAGTCTTCGATCACCGGCCAGATGTCGGACGCAGTAGAGGAAGACCTCGCCTTAAGTGGCGCGCACAAGTAGAAACCGACCTCAACCAACTTGGAGTGCGCAACTGGAGGCAGTTAGCTAAGGACCGGGCTAATTGGAGAGGCATGTTGGTTGAGGCCCAGGTTCATTCCGGACTGTAGCGCCACTTAAGTAAGTAAGTAATTCTTCATCTAAGAAAAGAATTGTTAATTACTAATCTATCTCTTCCGGAAGGATTTTGACGGATTTCGAACAATACAACATGGTCGTCTTGTACGGTTTGAAGTCTAAAATCTACCAAATAAATTATGGTGCACCGCAAGTCTCCATTTTGCCTTGCCATTAGTCATGAACATCACCGGCGTTAATGAAACCGATCAGCGCTTGGTGTGTGTATCACAGCTAACATTTTGTTGAAAAATCACAATATCTCAAGAATGCCAAAATGCTGCTAAGTATTATAACAAGTTTGAAGTCTACCTTTTAGCTGCTCTCTTGCTTTCTGGGTTTTATTTATCGAATACCTGAGTTTCAGTTCGCTTTCACAAAATATACCGGCATGCCACGTGAATCGATATTTCAGCAATTTTTCGTTGCAAAATTGGTAAGCCGTTTCCGATATAAAATGTGGAATGACGATTTGATTTCTTTTCGGAGAACGAGGAAAAATGGTATCACAAGATTGGAGATAATTTATAGACCAGCTAACATTTCCTATATTTTTCTTATATAAGTCTCCAATTCAATAAAAAACAAAAACAACTCTTTTATTCAAAATATTTATTTTAAAAATTGCATAACACCGTAATGTTTTTTTTATGAGAAAATTACAAACCAATTGAAAAATTCCACCAAACCAACATTACAATGATTAAAGTATAAATTTATGAATATTATACTTCACTGATAATAAAACTCTTAGCGGCTTTTGGACCACCTACACATGCATAAATAATAACATAATTATAATAGTTTTAGTTAATTAAAAAATTTTATACCTTTATCATGTGCGCTTTTCACAATTAGCCATCCCGGTTTTGGATCTAAGACCTTGTGTGTTTTACTAACTTCCAGTTCCAAGCAAACTTCATTATTGATAAGTTCAAAGTACACCACGACTTTATCTTTGCTGCCAGTTACTTGAACTGACTACAATAAGTTTATCAACAAAAAGGTTTCTTCAACACAAACAAAAATACATTATAGAAACAAAAATCTTGCCTTGATATATTCATCTAATCCTTCAACTTCTGGTGAAACTTTTTCACTGAATATGTAGCCAGATTGGAGGTTAACTTCCAATATATTTAATTTGTTTTGAGTGTTATTTTTAAAGGAACTTAAGCAGGTTCTCAAAACTCCCAAATGTTTTGAGATTCTTTTAGTTGAAATTCTGATTGTATAGTCTGAGGACGGCCGATTTCCAGGGTCAAGATTGTAAGTATATCTCACATCAACCACTGCGAAGCCGTGCCCTTTGCTTTGAATACTTATCTTTCGAGAACTTTCGGAAATCTTAAAAAAAAAATTAAAATAAATTTCCTAAAACGGAATTTAATTAGAAGACTCACTCCAAATTTTTGGAAAACTTGTGAATTTTCAGCATTTACTCGAAATTCGCCAGATTTGCCTTGATCATCTTTAATGACAATATTGAGATTTCTTTTACTCAAGGAGAGCTTTTCAGCAAATGAAATCATTGCGTGCAGAGCTATCACATGAGTTACAGAAGATTCTTCTTTTTTCGAAATGACCAAGCCTCTGACAATTTCCAGTAAGCTTTGCTCCGGTATTTCTTGAGACTCGAACAGATTTATCAAGCTCTCAGCAATAGTATCAAGATGTGCCTGAAGTGTATCGGACTTGGTCCATAGCATTTGTTTACCTTTTTCCAAAAATGAAAAATATATTGCAATGTCAGAAATGCTTTCAGAAATATCTACTTGTCAAACGAGATTTGGAAGTTAGCTTTTGCAGGTGATCTCTAGCCTTTTCGTGTTTCCCCAAAATCAAAGCATATATTGACATCACAGAGATGGGGGAATATTCCAGTTCATCAGTCTTCTCGTATAAATAAGCTAGGCCTTTCCTTACAACTTCATGGTATGCTTTACTGGAATTCTAAATTTAAAAAAAGTATTTCCAAGTGTTTAGAGAATTTCGTCTAATAAAATTATTACTTCATCCATTAAGAAGACCATCAATCCAAGAGCTGTAAATTTAACATCTTCTTCGATATCTATTCCTGATTTTATGCAACCATTTTGTTGTTGCTTCGATTTAAGATACTCTAAGCCTCTACCTATGACGTCGGGATCTACACGAACGAACTCGTTTGCTTGTTCCAAGCCCCAAAGTGAAAAAGCAGTTTGCCAAATATCACCGGTTGTTTGAGTTTTTCGATCGAAAAGTCCAAAAGAGCCATCTAAGAATTTGAAGGATAACTGATTCTGATAGCCCAGCTCAATATTATGTCTGATCTTGCTCTCCAAGTTTGGGTTTGAATAGTTAAGAACCTAAAAAGTAACTTTTTAAGGAATTGTTTAATATCATGAAACACAAACCTTCATGTATTTTAAAACTATCGAGTTTGAGACAATAAGTCTCATATTTTCTTCGCCATTGCCATACGGAACTCGAGGCATCTTTTGGAGGTTCCTGATTAAGGGTCCGAATACGTCACCAACTACTGAGACCTCAACTCTCTGAGATCCCGGTACAGCGTCTTTGGGAATATCAAATGAAATTTCGTCCTCGTGGGTATTTTCTTCGGGCAGATGAACCAAGTACGATTTCGACGTGGCATAAGGTACACCTTGAGGCTGCACATTGAGGGTCTTTTGAGCTGCATCGCTTGACAATGAGGAGGTTACTTGCACAGTTACATTGTAATGTCCTGGCTTAAGTGGTTTCATGAAAAACAGCAGTTTTTCTCTATTGTTTGCCGGAATTAGTTTTGAGATATTTTGTTTGTGTTTAGAGATACCCTCAGGATTATCTAGGATTTCAAGGTCTTCACTGTCTCCTTCTATTGCCATATTAGTCAGGGCGTCTTCATTCATATAATTGCTTATGTAAGCCGGAACTTCAACTATTTCGCCTGAAATGGAAAACTGTTTAATGTGTGGCTCTTCAATAACCTCGAGTTTCCTTACCGGTCTTTACTAAGCTTGGTAAATCCATTGACACAAAAAATCGTTGAAAAACTCTTAGGTTTGTTGTGTTCTTTGTAAATGTCAATCCAGTATCAGGATGGATTGAGAAACCAGTTATAGCCCACGTAGTAATTGAGTCTGGAACTGTTTCTAATATATTCAGTCCTCGTGTTGGGGTCCTTAACATAAACAATCATTTAGCTTAAACAAAAACAAGCTATATAACTTTTATTTACTTCTCAAAATCTATAAATAGCCAACTATCGGGGAAAAGTTTTCGAACACGTTTTGGTGGAACTTGAGGACCGTGATCTACAGAATGTATAATAACATAAAAATAAATTTATATAAAATTAATATAATATTTATTTACCACCTACTCCTCCGCCATATCCTGGTGGAAGGGCATTCGAAAAGGTTATGATGTCCTCCGTTCTATAATAAAATGGGGTATGATAGTAAAAATTAATTGAATTGACGCTGCCAAGTTGCCAATTGACATAATCCTCATTCAAAATATCCTTTTTTTCAAGGCTCTGCAAGGCACTCCGATCGAGTCCCATCAAACCAACGTAAGAACCCTCGTCTGTTGTTACATTTATGTAAACAGATTCTCCGGGGTTTGTTTCCTTGTCGGTTGTAATTTCGATCTGTGAAAAATAATAGTTTTAAGTTTTCTTCTATTTATTTCTTAGAGTTCACACTTCATTAGAACGCCAAACAAACAGAAGACAGATGGTCATCGAGCACAACCTAAACCGAATTGACAGCATGAGTGACACTTGTTCCTCGAATGTGGAAATTTTGAGAAAAGCTCAATGCCCTCCCTACATAATTCTTAGTTTTTGAAAAAAAAATGTAAAAGATGGAACGTTAACGCTAGTACCCAACCCAAAATTTGCGCAAAAATTCACCGAATTAAGTAAAATTCGCTATGTGGAAATTTACTACCGACCACTTCTTTCTAGCACTGCATACCAATATTAAGTTTTTCCTAAATTTTAAAATGGTTTAAATGAAAGGGAATAATGAACGTAATTAATAATTTGCGTTCCTTTTATCTGGTTTACTAAAACTTTTTCTGAGGGAAAATATGTGGCGGAATGCCCACTTTTAATTACCGGCCAATGGAAGTACTATACCGCGGTACGGCGAATTCGAGGGTGATCACGCGAAAAACTGGATAAATGCTGCTGGATTTTTCGAATGCATGCGCCATTATGCAAATAGAAGGTTTGTTCATTGAGCCATGAAATCAATCAAAGGGCGCCCTAAGGCGTTTTTTTTTTGAAAAACCTAAACTCACCCTATTGAATAAGTTATGTTGTGTTTTTTAAGGCCACAGGTCGTCTTGAAGTAGATTTAAGTTTACTAGCCGACCCAACTCTCGAAATTCGAGTGCCAATTTATTTATTTAATTCATTATCATTCAATAAAAGACAGAGAATTCATGATTTTTTTAAATTGTTGAATGTAAAGAGAAGTACCTACTTAGCATTCAATCCGGGAGTGCAAAGGAAAACAATTTCAAACCTATACACATTTTTGACACATTAACAATTTTTGAATAACACAAATGCTCCTGGTTCTTATTCTTGCACCTTTCATTATTACCATGCTAAACCAAAATACGTACATACAAAAATACTGAATTACTGACGCCTTCAAAAAATTCAAGAAATATCAAAATAACCCAAAACAATAGATTTAGAGATGGGCACGCTTCACACACCTCGTATTTTCACCACACTTTACCTCTTATAAGATGCCACCACATATGAAATAAATAATGATTATTTTAATTTGTATAAATTCAATTATATTAACTTCGAAAATGAAACTTAATTATTTTATAAATTTATTGTTATGGTCTTTGTTCAAGTTGTACATAAGTTTTCATTAGGAATTAAATATTTATTTACACTTTTCCACCCTTTCCTGTACTCAGCTATTCACCATTCTAGTGTTGCCCAGCACTAACACAATTCAATAAATAAGTATGCAACGCACACTCAAGAGTATGCAATTTCTAATTGATTTTATATATTTCATTAAATTATCCAATGCACAAACCATTTTGTATTTAGGCAACAGATGTCCCTAGTGTAGGTGTGAATTTTTTTGCATTTGTATTTATTGTTTTAAACAATTTCTGAGTAGTATATTTACATAATTTTGGCATTCTGCACATCTATACAAAAAATGCTTTCGTTTGATATGTAATTTATGCCCCTTCGGTTTTTGTGGGCCGCGAAAAGTGTACCACAAAAAACATTCAACCTCAATTCAATTCAACACTCAACCCTAATTTAATATACCCCACTGAAATAGAAAGCAGAAACATTTAAATCCTGAAGATTGTGCTTCGGCCGATTCCGCTTAAATCAAATGCACTGAAAGACTTAATTCAAACAAATTTTAAATTTTAGTTATTGGAACATAATTAGTTTTTTTCTTGTGACAACACTTAGGTGTCTTTGGGAACCGAAAATCCCAGATTTTTCGAATTATCTTAGGGATGTCAAGAAAACAACCAGGGTGTTCAACGAACGGATTTAGTGAGTGTAGCCGAATGATCACGAGTCCGAAATCCTGGGCTACTGATTGACTGAACGTATTGGGCCTGGGAAATAAAACGCACCAAAAAGGTCTGATGAAAAATTTGGGAATTAAACACTGATCTCTATAATACACTGGATAGTGTATTCGTACAAAAAGTTTGACTCCTTAAGAAGAAGTGTAATAATTGTAATGGTACAATCAGAGTATAACAATGTATGAGACTTTTATTGACAAAGTACCATTATTTAATATTTACAAGATGGTTGCATATACCTTTTGGCTTATGAAACCAAATTAAATTTTAAATAGTTATTTTAATTACAGAAGGGAACTTTTTTCAAAAAAATTACATAAAATGTACAAAACAATTATTAACGAGCACAAAGGAACAAGCGGTAAGTTGAAAATTATGTAAAGTAATGAAAAGATGTTGATTGTGACATTTGATTATGACTGGAATTGCGAATGTTGCTCTTGTGTTAACAAACAACATCATTGGGCTCGCCCGGTTTACTATCAACGAAACATATGAATGTCCATTGTATCACATCAACCGTAAGACATTAAATATTTCAGTGTTAGATATCCAAAACAGCACCGACACTATGTCCACATTGAAAATATGGCTCAAGACGCAATAAATCGATCTAGTTATGAAACGAGTATGCTGTCGCAAGACCAAATGTCGACTCAATGTGCCTTGTCTTTGTTTTTAGATTCCAACATGGAACATATTTTAGTCCGACACATAAGTTTTCACAAATCATCATACCGTTCCGTTTAGAGGATATCGATTGCTGCCTGCGAAGACCTAAATAATTTCGTAAGGATTTTTTTACTTATGAAAATTTAAAAAAAACATATTTTTATTTTACCTCGTAGTTCATTGTCGAGTTCACGGAGGTGCCCATTGTATTCAGGTCGAGGAACTCACCTACAATCACCAATTCAACCGCAAAATTCGATATAGAGGTAAACGATTTATTGCCTTAAAAGCAACGCATGATCTACATTATGTTTATACATTTTGGTATAGAAGACCGATATCATAAAAATCAAAATAAAGCAATACCAAATAAAATGCGCTATTCTAACAATATTCAGTTTTCAGAATCATTTCTTGAAAAAAAAAAACATCTACTTTACATATTTTCAAATATTTGTCTCTTGTCGTTGCAAAAAGCCTGATTCTATGCAGACAAGCAATTATGGCTACGCAATCTGCCCGACAACGCCGCCGCCGGTTTTAGATGTAAGCGGCCCTATCACAGAATCCATCGTAAATCGAAAATCTGCTACGAATCCTGAAAAATCTATCTACAAATTTCGAAGTTCGTAGAATCAAATAGAAAATATTTTGTATTAATTTGTTGTGAACTAGTGCCAATAAAGAACAGTGGAATTAAACCATTGGCATTTGCGAAAAGCAGTCAAAGCGAACAAATGAAACTATTCAGCCCTCAATTGCATTACATTTGCTTAAAATGTCTATATCCCAGTATTTATCCCAAAGTAAAATTTACTACATCCCAACTGTTGACGTAGAAATTAGAGAAAGCCATGTGTCAAAAAAGTAATACGTCAAACAAAAACACGTAAATGTGCAATGTGAATGCTTGTCGGGCATTTGAAAAATGTTTGCCGAATACCGGATTTTTAGTTCGGTGTGAGAAGGCTATAAGATAAAACGAGATTTAGTTTATTCGTAGAATAGAAAAGTATTTACAAATAACGAAAACAAAAATCACAACAATATTACAGACCGCCTCTAGTTGAGACACAAACAATAAGAAATGTCACGTCTTAGATGTTAATGTTAGATACCAATATTGGCAATAAAAATCTCGGGTATAGACGGTCCGTTAAATAAGATTTCCTGAACACGGCTCTTAAAAATTTAGAGCGAAATGTGATAATAGCTGCGTGCACTGAAGAAAAATTTAGAACAAAATAGAACAGGATAGAACAAAAAAGTTAGAACAAGAGAGAAAAGTCAATTAAACGTCATTTGTGAAAAAAATAACAAACCAAAAATTACGGAATTATTGTTGTGTTTCCTTGTTGATAATGCAAATTTTTGAATTTAGTAGATTGTTACTACGTTTATATGGAGAATTGAATCGGTATTGAATCAAGATTTAGGTCGTTGTATACTTGAATCGATTACTCGATCCAATTTCACTAAACGAGCTGGATCATATTGAAAATATATTTATATACCTAAATCGAGGAATTGACGAATCAAATTCACATCTGATTCTTAGTGTGTGTGCAGTTGCGGATTAATCTTCTCGGCGCCCTGAGGCAAGCTCAATGCTTACCGCCCCTTTTTTTAATACTATGCAAAGATCGTATGTGAATGGGCTAGCATCGAATAGTTATGGGGCACGGTTGTCTTTTTGGGGGTGAGGAATTTGAATGCGGCAGTAGTATTTTCAAAATATGTCACATGTTATTGTTTTTAATAAATTTGATATAATTTTTGTAAGCAAAATTGCATTACTAAGTGTTTACTATACTTGTATGGCGAAAATATATTGTCCCTTATATTTCAACGAAGAACGTAAGTTTTAAAACTGGGAACCCGTCAACATTTTTTTTACTGCAAATGGGTATTGCGTATAGACGATTGCAATTAATTTTATAATAAGATCTAGTAAGATATGTATAAGAAGTTGATTGCTTTTGTCCTTAAACTAAATGGTATATGTCTTAATGCATTTTATTGTTTTCTCCTAGATCTTTGGGGGCTCATGACCTCATGACCCTCCCTCTGGAGCCGCGCTTTGGTAGTATTATATTAGAAATAGAAATGGCATTAGTATATACTTTTTCTTATAAAAAAAATCCAAGAACTTGTTGAGTGGAACATGAATTTGGTGTGAGAGTAAATAATTTGTTTTAGTTAGTCCCAAAAGTAAGTGTAGGAAGAAATTTCAATTCCGAACAATTTCTCTCCATTAAAAAGGCAAATAATTTTTGTATATAAATTTTAAGAATTTATTATTTTTATTTAAACAATAGGTATTTAACAGTTTTACCCATTTCAGTATAAAATATTCAGCCCAATTCTAAATATTCCCCGGGAAAAATTCTTTCTGGGAGTGAATGTTCGAATCAGCTGTTTGACATAATATTATATTATGAAATGGATGTTCGTTGTTTCTTATCTCAAAAATAATTATATTTTAGTTCAATTAAGTAAATAACATAAATTTTTTCTCAATTCTCCAACAAATGTGTCGGAGAAAACGGACGCCAAATGGGAAAAATGGTCCCTTTTTTTGATGTTTAGAATGTCTACTTTTTCGCCGAGTATTTTTCCCATATTCGAAAGGGAAAAGGGAAACAAATCCTGAGAGATTTTTTTGTTTGTAATAAGAGAGAAGGGAAAAGGAAAATATTTCCCTGGGAATTGTCATTTAGAATTACTTAAGCTAATTTGAGCTCAAAAAAAGTACGCCAGTTTATTTCTTGGATAAATTTGATTTTATGGGAAAAAAATTTTAAAAACCTGTGGATCGGTTTTTGAGAAAAAAAAGCCTTTTTTAAAAATTCATAGGTATTCAACAAATGCATATAACTATTATTTAAAAAAAAATATTAAGCAGTTTTCAAAATATAATTTTTTAATTTTTTTTTAAAATAAAAAAAAATATTAATTAAAAATATATGTACGCAGTATAAATTGGGCAACCCAAACCTATATATGTGTTAAGCTATTATATGTGTTAAGCTACTTATAGTCGAAATAAAAAAACGGTCCTGTGGAAAGCACCGTTTTTAGACATTTAATTTTTTTTTTCAAACAATATGATATGGTCGTACCTCAAAAGCTGCACTAATTTTTTGTAATCAGAATCGTTAGAGCCGTTTCCGAGAAAAATAGGATTTAACTTAACGGTTATATGGCAGGTACCGTTATTTTTTGAGCTAAAAATTAATTCCCCTACAATACCTAAAAACCTCTATATACCAAGTTTGAAACAATTCGGCCCACCCGTTTGGGATGTAGGTGTCTATACATACATACAGCCAGACATACAGACGGACAGAATTTTTAGACCATCTTTTTTGGTCTTCGCTATCATCGTAATGTCATGTTTGATTGTTATCTCAAAACTTTTTTTTTCGACGAATGCATAACTTGCCCTATATCTAGTACCTATAATCGCAAGAAAAAAATATCTTGAGTTTTACGCAGTTTTTTTTTGCAATTTTAATGCCCATAGGTAAGTGCAAAAATCGTGTCCGATCATATTTAAAATCTAAACTCAGGCCAGAGATTTAAATTTCGTATTTTCAGATACCAAAAATGATTAGTACCCTATTTGAATGACATTAATCTTTTCTTTGTTTTTTTGCGTAAGCCCATATACCTGAATCGAAATCTCAATTCGGATTCGATTCGATTCCCCAATTCACTCATATAACCAGGGTAACTGATAAATACTTCTTAAAAATAAATGTCGATTTCGTTTCAACAAAAACATCGACTTGCCGTCGATCCGCCGTCGATCCGCCGTCAATTTTTTTCTGAAAATCAAATTCGTTTCAAATTAAAACCAATATTTTTCTGGAAAAACAGATCCGAATTGAATCTCTTTTTGGAGACGGATTCAAAACGGATTTGTGCACAGATTCGTACACACACTACAATATTTGTTTTGACGTTTCTCAATTGTTGTGTTGTGAATTAATTTTTATTTTGTGGCAGTGTACAGAAAAAGTAAATTAATATATTAAAAAAATTAAAAAAATTGTTAAAAACTTCTTGGAAACAAATATTAAAAAAGTGCAAGTGGGTTTAGGAACTCTCCCGGGTCGGAATCGGGAAATTAAAACGAAATAATGATGTTTTAACGAATTGAAGATTTGTTTTTTTTTTTAGAGCTGCTAAGCAACACACACAGTCCCAAAAAGAGATTCGGTCCGTAATCGTTCTTTTCAAAGCCAAAAAGTATTGGTTTTAGTAGCGAATCCTAATTATTGAAACGAAATCGACAAAAGAGAAGACAATTAACTCTAACAATAAACCAAAAGTAAGCAAACAACCAAATAAACAAGAAAGAAAAAAAAAACAAATAATGTTGACAGTTCTAACGAAGGCAGAACAAAAATTCCTGTTCTTTTCTCTTCAAGAACGCTTCACTGAACATCAAAACAGAACAGCTGCCCAGTTTAGATTACGTCACTGAACAAAGCTAATATTTTCTCAGACATAATGGTAGTACTGTTGTCAACGCATTGACCGCAGTTTCCATTATGGGGCGTTCACTCTTTTATTAGATAAGTTTTCTCGGATACCAAACTATCCGATTATATGGTAAGAAATTCAGATAGGTAAGCTCAAAACATCAAAAACCCAGAACAATAATCATATCAAATGAAGTTGCTATCTATATTTATTACCGGAGAGCTAGTGCTCGCGTTCAAGTACGAACTGGATAGGCTTACCAAGCTACCTTAGTCCTGCGTTTGTTTTCGACAGATACAGGTAGCATTTTCTGTCAAGTAAGTTGTATTGCATATATGTACAGTTTCCGTTTTGAAGAAGCTGTTCCTGAAATCTCCAAACGAATTTTTTGAGTAGCATGAGATTTCTGTTTGACAACACATGTTTAGTTCATCAGCTTTTTTTTCATATGCGTTATGCCGGATTTACACGAGTGACAAATTGCCATTATCTCTTCCATTTTATTGACATTACTGACTAAATCGTGTAAATGGTTTGAAAAATTTCTAACGATTAGAATGAAAGCTATTTTGATTTCTACTTTTATTTTTAGAACATTTAATTTTAAAAGTTTAATAAATAACCATTTTAAAGAGGAAAAAAAGGAAATGAAAAAGAAAAAATAAATAAATAAAGCAAACAAAATATTACAATTACATCTCTATTAAAAGAAAAAAAAAACTATTAAATTATTATTATTTTTATGTTGAAAAGAAAAAAAAAAGACAGAATTAATTTTGAAAATGAGTAAGTAGCGCTCTATGAAACTGAACTTCACCACTTACTCTCCTTATGTGCCGCGGAAGTGCGTTCTACAGTCGTATGGCATTAACGAAGTACTGTCGCTCCGAAGCCAGACAAGCATAACGGGGATGTCTGAGATTTTGGGATCTGTTCGAAGAGCCAAACTCTATCCTATTGTGTAGACTAAGTGGTACCTGGGTATGCATTATATTGAACAGTAACATAAGAGTTCTGAAGCGCAATATGTTATCGAAAGAAATTGTATATATTTGTATGGAAAAATTTGAAATACGGTCGAATCTGCCAAACCCAAATATATATCGTACGGTATTATTAAAAGCTACATTAAGCCTTCGCCTACTGACTGCATCACATTTGCAATAGATCTCGCACTCGTATAGTAGTATTGGTACAACTAGCGTTTTAGCCAATAACAAAAAGGAGTAGTAAGAGGTGTGTAATATTGCGAGGACCATAACCTGCGGAGTACACCATATACTTTACCAACGGCAGCATTAATATGAGCATCCCATGACAATGTACCATTGAACAACATACCCAGATTTCTCGCTGTTGAAAAATAGTCAATGCATGAGTTGTTTAAGTATAATCTAGGAAAATATGTAAGTTTAAGAGCCTTCCTAATAATAACTAAGCATTTGGATTTCAAAAGGACCAAGAACAGCCCATTGCTTCAAGGTCCCTGTTAATTAAGTACGCGCAATTTTCAATAAGCCCAAGTGGACAAGCAAGTGGATGGAGCATTCATTAATCTTTTCGGGAAGCTCATTGATATAAAGAGAGAAAAGGAGAGGCGCTAAAATTGAACCCTGAGGAACTCCTCTAGTTGTAGGAAGGAAACTTGATATATTATTCCCAATCGATACTGCTTGTTTTCTATCCCGAAGGTAGGATGATATTAAGAGTACTTCAGAAGCTGAAAATCCGTAATATGCTGACAGCTTATGACACAGATTAGTGTGGTCAACAGTGTCAAATGCTTTAGAAAAATAAAGTAGTAGGAGGAAAATTACTTGATCCTTATCCAATGCAAGTCGAATATCTTCAACTATGTTGATAATAGCAGTAGTGCAACTCTGATTTTGGCGGAAACCAGACTGCTTAGATTAGAGAATGTTTTGTGTGCTGAGGTGAGCGTTAAGTTGTTTCTGTATAATCCTCTCGAATACTTTTGACAAAAAAGCTAGTATAGATATTGGTCTAAACTCATTTCCCCTTGCATTTTTCGGTATAACCAAAATTTTTGCTAGTTTCCATTGAATTGGAAATGAACCTGTCATTAATATTGAATTAAATGTATGGGTTATATATGGCAGGATAATAGGTAATAAGGACTTTATGAATACGGGATGTATTCCGTCAATACCTATATCATTTGATTTGTCAGATAAAAGACTTTCCACAATATCCAAGCTATCTACACATCTGAATTCGAATAAAGCATCTGTTGTATATCTGTTAGAAAAAACATCTTCCAAAATGAAGGGGAGCTAGAGAGTACTGGAAATGGTAACGCGGTGAATTCCATATTTAACGAGTCGACATTGATATTCTCTTCACATCTCCGGTTACTTCTACCTAAACCCATCTCATTTAAGTTCTTCCATAGGTGACGCCCATTCATAGAGGGACTAAGCTTACTTCTGTACAATCTGATTTTTGATGGATGACTTTGAATGCCCAACAACAACTTGAGTGTGCTAGCGCCAAGTTTTTTTTGCTGTTTTTATTTTGTGAACCTCTTTATTACGCAACCTACGAAAAATTTGATGGTGAATTTCCAATCGATAACGTTTCCATACGCTATAAGCCTGATCCCGTTACAGAATAAATCTTCGAATTTTATTGTTAAACCACGGACGTTCACCATTTGTAACAGTTCTGGATCTCAAAGGAACGTGTAAATTAAATAAGTTATTAATATTGTTGGTTAAGAATTCTACTTGATCATCGGGAGAGTGTAACCTATAGACATATTGCCAATGCACATTAAGACAACTTTTCACCAACTCTGAATAATTAATGTTCTTAAAATCTCTGAATTTGTAAGATGCCAGGGCATATTTGACCTTAAAGTTAAAAGCCAGGTAAATAAGGTCGTGTTTTGAAAATGCTGGAGATGAGAGCTATTCATATAAAAGGACATCATTTAGATCACTCACAAAGAAAATATCTAAAAGTGTCTGTGTTTGCTGGTGTTAAATTAAAAGTTTTCATACCCTCGATAAGAGAATTCTGTACTTAAAGATTACTGTTAAAGTCTCCGCACACAATGATCTTAGTAGAACTCAAAGTGATAGTTTCCAATAGTATAAGCAATTGATTAACATCCACGTCATTGTTAGGTCTATAAACCGTCCTTACGAGAAGAATCAAGAATTTCTAAAAACAAGTACTCCAACTCACTACCTACTGCAGATTTACAGATTAGTTTGCAGGCGATATCCTTACGAAGGTATATGGCAGCTCCTCCACCTCTCCTATCAACCCTATCAGCGCGGAAGAGACTATAACCACCCAAACAATACATTTGATCATTATTATTTGCAGAAAACCAAGTTTCGGTAACGCAGATAATGTCAACCTTTGATTCCTGGAAAGCATCCAGAAACTCATCAATCTTTGGATGTAGGCTTTGTGCATTTAGATGACAGACATGCAATCCCGTTTTCTGTTTGCATAGGATCTTAATCATGGAGCGAAGAATTCCGTCATGATCACCGACCGTGGAAATTACACTATTTTCATTGTTATCCATTTTTATCATATAATAAAAGAAAAACAATAAAAGACACTAAAAAATGAGAGGGTGGATCCACAAGAGTCAAAAGCAAATACCCATTTTCAAACATTCTGTAGACGAAAGAGCTAAATATATAAAAAAAAAAATAATAAAAATAGAGATGTATTACAGATTAATTATTAGCAATGAAATTAATAAAAAAGTTAGGAAAAAGATTTTAAAAAAATTATAAAATTGATGAATTTTTATAAATAAGTAGTAATAATACTAAAATTAATATTCTTAATTTTATGAAAAATGAAAAGAAAAATTAAATTTAAAGATAAAGCAAACAAAAAATGTTTTTTACTTTTTTAACCAAAAATAAACAAAAAATGTTTTTTCCTTTTTTAACCAAAAATAAATGAATAAATATGAAACAGTTTGAGAAGCGTTGGTATTCGATGTTCCAGTAAATCAAATATGTGGGTGGCTGGCAATACCATCAAGAGTTTCGATGTTGTCAATACGAACTCCTTTCTCATCTGATAACTGGCATTTGACATAAACAAGACCTCGAATTGTAAACACTGAGAATGAAGACAGGCATTAAATATTGCCATTATAATGGCGACAGATTGCCATTATCAATCAAACAGTCATTATTTCACCCTGTGTAAATGCTTATCATTATCGATTTAATTTTACCATTATTTTGCCAGTTTAATTGCATGAATTAATGGCAATTTGTCACTCGTGTAAATCCACCATTACAATACAACAACACAAAGCAAACCGGATTGCTCTGGCTATGCTATCGAACGCGACATGTTATTCGATAATTTTTGGGATAACTCAAGATAGCTTTCATGAGAACAGCAGTTTTTCATCAACAACAAAACAAAGTTATTATAGATTGTTCAGAATAATGTCCTTTTCAATTAGAAATCCGGAACAACTCTCCTATCCGGTATATCTATGGAAAAAGATTTTTGATTCTGAAGACTAATTTCAGTGTATGGGTAATGTGGGAAATGTCAAACGTACATTGAAACTACAAAGTGAGCCAACTAAAACAATACCATGCCAGTGTAGGGATGGGCGATGTTCTGTGTTGAAGAATGTTTTTTTTTTTTTTCGTGGGTAGGTGTAAAACATTCAAAAGGCTCTATGAGGACCGAAAAACGCGTGCTCATAGGAGTGTGAGATTCTTACTGCACTAAAAACACCTCATCCTCCCGATTGCAACTAAGTTGAAATTTATCTAGCAATTTATTTTTAACGAATTTAATTAACGTGTTGCAGGTAACTACACGGTGATAGTTCCTGCTTATACCACGATTTTAAAGCAGATTCTCGTTTAGTGCACCAGATCGGAAGGCTTTGTACTTCGCAGGCGGCGCACTAAATTCGTCTCATCGATAATTTCTATTATAGTACTATTGCAGTGTTGTATTAGCCGTTTTCTATGATTTCGGGCAAAATTTTTTATTTCATCCCGAACCGTGGGAATCCCGAGATCTCTGTGGAGATCTTCGTTTCTAATGTATCAATGTGCGCTTACAAATGATCCTAGGAGTTTATTTTCAAATGTTTGTAAGTTATTTAAATTAGAATTTCGCGTACAACCCCAGAGTTGTATACCGTAAGTCCAGACAGGCTTAATCACCTGCCTGTGCTAAATTAGCTTGTTTTCGATACTGAGCTTAGATTGTTTTCCGAGCAACCAGGACATATCTCTGAGTTTATTATTTAACTCTTCGCATTTCTTTTTAACATGCGGTTTCCATTTTAATTTCGCGTCTAGTGTCATTCCGAGATATTTTGCTTCGTTAGCAAACGGAACTTGAACCGTATTAACAAATACCGGTAATCTATTAATTTTCTTATACGTAAAATCTACATGGACTGATTTTACTTCGTTGAGCGATATCCGCCATGTTTTTGTCCAATCGTTGACATTATTCAGAGCTTTTTGTAATTTTTTCGTAGAATCATTTATCGTTTGGCCCACTGCTAGTATTGCAGTGTCATCAACAAACGTGGCTACGATAGAGTCTTCTGTTTGGGGTATATCACGTGTAAATAATAGGTACAATATTGGACCTAAAACACTTCCATGTGGTACCCCACCCACTATTTCTTTGAGATCCGAGTAATCGTTTCCATGTCTTACTCTAAAAAGTCTATTTTCTAAATATGCTTTTAGAAGCGTATAAAGTGTTTTAAGCAGAATTTGTCTGAATTTAAAATTTAGGCCTTCGTGCCACACCTTATCAAAAACTTGCGACACGTCTAGGAAGACCGCCGAACAAATTTTCTTTTCTTCAAGAGTTTTCTTAATGACGTCAGTGATCCTATGCACTTGGTCAATTGTCGAATGCTTGCTTCTAAACCCGAACTGATGTTCAGGTATTAGGCGCTTTTCTTCTATTATTGGCTGCAGGCGCAGAAGTAATATTCTTTCAAAGACCTTAGATATTACGGGCACAAGCGAAATAGGTCTATAAGATTTCGTATCATGTGATGGTTTTCCTGGTTTGAGAATCATTATAACTTCCGCAACCTTCCATTGGCTCGGAACGTACTTTAGCCTTAGAGTGGCATTTATTATATAAAAAAGATTAATTAACCCTTTGCGAGGAAGCACTTTGAGAACTTCGGCCGTAATTAGGTCATATCCCGGAGCTTTCTTATACTAAGCTTTCTTATTTCTCTACTTAATTCGGCAAGGGTAACATTTCTTGTTATGTAATTTTCGCTTGAGTTAAAACTTATATTTAAATTTTCGTTGAGTACTTGCCCATCAAAAGGTTTAAATGTGTTCTCCAGGTTATCCGCGAAAACGTTTGCTTTCTCTATGTCGCTTTTTGCCCAATCGTTTTGATCATTCTTAATCGGAGGCGCTGGGAGCTTTGGTTTCTTCATTACTTTAACAGCTTTCCAGAGTGAGTGGTTGGATTCTTTTCCTGCTGTCAAGCTTTCACGATAATTTCCAACTTCAGAATTTTTGAATTCTGCTATCGTCTTTTTTAGTAAATTACACAAGCGATTTAAATTTACCTTGTGTTGAGGAGCTCGAGTTTGCTGCCATTTCTTACGTGCTTTTCGTTTCTCTTTTACTAAATCTTTTATTTCCTGCAGATATTTTAGGTTTTTAAAGCGCGGCATTTCTCTTTGGTACGGGGTGTTTTTTCATGCGGCTTATTGTACGATATTGACGAAGTTATCTATTGGGTCTTTAAGTTCGAGAGGCGCTTGTAGTGAAACCCTTAATTCAACGTTATCCTCTATATCGTTCTTAAAACCTTCCCAGTTGGTTTTCCCATTGGTTAGCGTGGGTGGTTTTTCATTTTTAACAAGATTTTCGCTCATAATGAGAATAACAGCAGAATGATCTGAGAAAAGATCAAAGCTTTCTGTTATGCTAATTTTATTTGATGGTATTCCTTTGACCACAAAAAAATCAATAAGGTCAGGTATTTTCGATGGATCAGTCGGCAAGTAAGTCGGGTTGCCAGACGAATGAAAATCGCAATTATTTTCTATTACCGCTTCGTAGAGCATTCGACCCTTTGGAGAAATAACTCTAGATCCCCAAAAGCTGTGCTTCGCATTAAAGTCACCACCAAGAATAAAATTTTGCTTAAGTAACTTTAGCACGTTCATAAATTCATTCTTTTCAATTTACATCGTGGAGAACAGTATGTGGAAGATACATTCAGTACAAGATTCTGAGTTCTAACCTGTACACCGATTAATTGCATTCATTCAGCCTCTATTTTTGGGCCTATCGTGTGTTCGATGTATTCTTTTATAAATAAAGAGGCCCCACCTCTTGCTTTGTTCGACGGATGAGTTGCGTGGTATTCTAAATATCCATTGATCTTACTATTTGATTGCTTCTTGACATGCGTTTCCGATATGAAACAAATATCAATATATTTCTCATGCATAAACATTTCTAGTTCTCCAAGTTTTTGCAATAATCCGTTGGCATTCCAAGTAATTATTTTGAGCTTTTCCATCATGTTTTTCTTTTTGTAATGCGTTTTGGCCGAAAACTGTTTTCGAGTTTAGTTAGCCTATCAAATATAAGTTTATTTGTACAACATTGTTCCTCAATTTTCGAAAGGATTATGTTTAAGAGGTTCGTGAGTGGATCACCAGCAGTATCTTTTTGTAAAAGGTATGTTCTTAGCCGTTATTTGGGCATATGTGTTTACACTACCTTTATTTGGTGTTTGCTCTGGTTGTGTTGATTGATATTTTGCTTTGGGTATTTGGCCATTTAACCTCTTAGGGGTCTTAAGAACTTGCTTTTCTATTTGGCTTGGTGGTTTTCTTTGAGACTGCGTAGATTTTGATCGCCGTTTTTGTAATTCTTTTGCTACTTCACAGCCTCTATAGTTGGCCGGATGACTTTTTTTACAATTTATGCACGTTGCTGCACTTTTGCTATCTGAGGTGCAGTCTTTAGTAAGATGATTTCGGGCGCACTTTACACACCTAGGTTCTTTTTTGCAATAACTTTGCGTGTGATTGAATTCTTGACAGCGTTTACACTGCGGAATCAGTCTTGAATTCTTTCTTAAAGGTTCGAGCAATATTGAGGATTGTTTTAATTTTGTAAATATCGTCTATTTTCTCTGCCTTATCAAAAGTAAAAATAAATAGTGGAAGACCACGCTGTACCACATTTGTTTCGCTATCTTTTTTTGTGTTTCTCTTTTGACGATGTTCACAGCATCTAAGATCTTATAGTTCCTCTTTAGATCGTTAATCATATCGTCGTTTGGACATGAGTACAAACTTCTGGGTGCAAACCTCTAGCTACAACACGTAAAGCTCTTTCCGACTTATTCTCATAAGTGTACCATTCCACATTTTCTTCGTTTAGTTTTCGCGACAGGAGACGATAACTTTCAGGATCTTTCACGCAAACATTCCATTTGTTGTTATTAAGTGAAATAATTTTAAAGTCTGATGGTGTTAACGTCTTTAAGATAGTTTGCATGCGGTTATACTCCGCAATACCGACAACATTAATTGGTGACGGAGGCCTAATTTTAATAGGTTTTTCTTTAATATTGGCATCTTTTGGTGATGCAATTTTTTCAGGAAAACAGGCGCCATCAGGTGAGGATCAAACCTTGCGTTCTTTACTCGGCCTTTTGTTTGAGGACTTATCTGTTTTGCGGGCTAGCTCTCCTTCATCAGTCTCATAAATGATATTTTTAGCTTGTGATGAACCAGCCTTCGAGTCATTGTGGTGTTTATTCCTCAGCACCTCATTTTCCTTACGAAGAAGATCAATTTCTTTCTTTAACTCCAGATAAAGTTTTATTACTTCATCAAGTTTTTGTTTTTGTTTTTGTTTTTTACTCGCCTCTTACAACAGGCATGCCTTACCTCGGGTATATTCTTTTTTGTTCCCCTACCCGAAGGGGTAAGAATTTGAAGCATTTAAAACATCGACTTAATAAAACTGCTATCTTTTGTCAATGACCTCATGCTTATAAAGGTTATATCGCAATCGATGGAAATGAACTTCAGCATAACTACACATCATAAATATTGTAGCTCATACATACGAAAATCGAAAAAAAATTACTAAAACACATTGCTACGATGATTAAGACAATGAACGTATTTCGAATTTAAAATATTTGTATTTTTAATCAATTTTTGAACGTGCTAATTTTTTCCAAAAAAATTCATTAAAAAAATCGATGTTAAAAACCTCGATATTCTTAATTTGATAATTTCTGACATCGATATTGTATTTTCGATGTTAGCATCGATGTTTTCAATATCGCTCATCCCTACACGACAATGTTGATGACATTGAATTCGAATTTGACATTTCGTGTCCGAGTGTGTACGTGCTTCTGGTTTTGACTCCAACTTCAAATCCAGAAGCAAATTAACTCGTATCTAGGGCCTATATTCTGTAACTTAAGCGATAACATTTCCTCACTAATAACCTCTGAAAAAATGGGTTTCTGTAAGTTGAGGCGATACCTTAAATTTTTAATTTGTTTGACTGACATTTTAACAACAAAACAAAAATTTTTTTTTTGTTTCTCGACTATTTTTATCGATTCGAAAGTTCCAGAAATGGTCCCAGAGGAGATGAACTGTCATTTTATGCCAAACGAACAGTTTCAGAAGAATCGAAAAGCTTCGGAAGCCTTTCGTACAACCAATCGATAACGATGTAAATGAGTGATCGCCTCCATTTTCAATTGCACCACGTGACACAATTAGTACAGATTTTGAATTCATTGATTATTTACATTGACCATCTCACTGTAGTTTGTAGCTTTAGATTCCTTATTTTATTTTGATCGCATATGTATATTAAAATGATCGTTATTAATTTAAAAAAAAAAATATAAAAAAAACAACTCACCGAATTCGGAAATGCCCTTTTTATGAGTACATCCTCCAACTGTCCGACAAAACCCATACTTTTAATAAGATGTGTATAAATTGTAATCTTTGGCACCATTGAAAAGGTCACATTTAGACGAAGAGTGTATGTTGTCTTATTCCCGGGAACCTAGTTGGAGAGTATCTCTCAATTAATTAAAAGAAATAATTTGCAATCAAACTTACATTTACGTAGCCCGATTTTATTATGTCACTTCTTGAAACAATTTCATATGAAAACTCCTCAATTGGATCCGGGTATTTTATTTTAATTTCGATCTCCTTACCTTCCCGTGGACTTAAATTGGAACACCAAACGAATTATTTCTCGGCATTGCCTGGAAAAACTAAGCCAATTTCACTTTTTACCTTTCCGTTAATATGTCCATGTAAAATGGTGTCGGTTTTCTGTTCAAATAACTCCGCAATGATATACAACCTTCATATTCCGCATACAAAAAGCATTCAGAATAATTTTTATTGGCTACTTCTATTATCCCAAAATCCTTGCCAATTTGATTTTCATATTTAATTCGAAATGTATCTTCTACATTGTAACCTGTTTCCCTAAATGGTTTCACATTGCATCCAACTGTAATTTCAATTGGTGTTTTCGTGTCTTGAATCGTATTACCGTTTAAATCTGTTATCAAAACTTGTGTCTATATAGAAATGTAATTTTATATTAATTTTGAAATATATACGAGTAATACAAATTATTTATTGAAATCGACCTTTATTTTAAGGACTGCATCCGAAACAAAGGTCCTTGGAGTTTTAAGTTCGATTTGGTAAGGTTTGCTGTGTACTCCAAATTCTAATGCCGTCCGAGCTTGTTCTTCAGTTAAGGCATCTATTACAATAGCTTCTATATGTAATGTGTAAAGATCTTCTGTCGGAGTAGGGAATTGGTCTCCACTTTCAGGCTTAACTTGCAGATCATTAATTAAGTCTACAACAATAGTTGTTTTCCCATCAATTTTAGTTACCCGTTTCAATGTTGGGACTACTTGGGGGTATGGAGCGTTTGTGACTATAGTAAATGATAAATTTCCTTTTACAGGTTCGCCATAAAAATATCTGAGAAAATAAATATGTGATGGACAGTTAATGGTTGTTTTGAAGCTTGTGCTGTTTATAAGAGATAGAGGATTATTAAACTTCTTTTAAGAGAGGTATACAACGATAGACCAAATCTTCACATTGAGGCAAATCCGGCAATAGACCAACGAATTTAAAGTCGAGACTAAACTTCTTTTCATCGACTTCAAAGCCGCATATAATAGCATAAGTCGCCAAGAGCTTCTACCTGCGATGTCGGAAATCGGGATCCCGAAAAAACTGATCCAGCTATGCCGCATGACGTTACAAAATACGCGGTGCAAGTTGCAAGTGGGTAACAGGTCATCCGAGCTTTTCCATACGTGTACAGTGTTCAGACAATGAGATGCGCTATCATGTGACTTCTTCAACATAGTCCTGAAGCAGAAAGTATGTAAGAGTGGTGTTAACCTGTAAAGCACTATCTTAAACAGGTCTTTCCAACTGCTTGGTTAAGCGGACAACATCGATATCATCGGCCGATACAAGCGAGCTGTACTTGAAGCATTCGTAGCTATTGATGAACAGGCGAAATGCGTTGGTCTTGAAGTGAATGAGGGCAACACAAAGTATATGCTATCAACAAAGAAAGCCGCATCTATCCATCGCCTAAGACATAACGTCTCTGTTGGTAGCAGTAACTTCGAGGTAGTCAAGGAGTTCACCTCCCTCGAAACAAACATCAATTCCAGGAACAAAACCTTTGTGAAAATCGGCCGAAGAATTACCCTAGCCAACCGCTGCTACTTTTGTTTGGCCAAACAAATGGGTTCAAAACTTCTGCCTCGAAAGACAAAGTACACGCTATACAAAACGCTAATTTTACCGGTTCTACTCTACAGCGCCGAGTGCTGGACGAAAAGTAAAAAAGCGGAATTGATACTGGGCACTGTGCATTCTTCGGAGGATATTTGGCCCTATATGCGAAGACAGCGAATGGAGGAGAAGATTCAGTCGAGAATTGTACGAGCTGTACCAGGATGTGGATATAGTCCAAAGAGCAAAACCGCGTCGACTACACTGGCTCGAGGACATCAAGCGAATGGAAAACAACGCTCATACAATGAAAATCTTCCAATCCCAGCCCCCAGGTTCGAAACGACCAAGAAGACCGAACTTCCGCTACAGGGACCAGGTGGTTACAGACGCCAGGGCGCTTGGTCTCGACGACTGGAGGGATCGTGCGATGGAAGACCGTAATACGTCAGGGACCGACTCGCAATGGATTTCGAGCCTACCAAAGGACAGCAATTTCAGGGTGAAATCTTGTCAACTGATATTATGATTGTTTGAGATTTAATTTAAAAATTATAAACGTGCTTGCTTTTGAGGCAGTGTCCGGTTATGACACCAATGACGGAGCTGATGTGCAATCTGCTTAAAGATATCAAACACTTGGAGCAATTAAGATCAAGTTTTGAGCCGTTTTGTCTTCAGACAGATGGTTGAATTTTTCAATCTTAAGTTTGTACTTTCTAAAGCATCTTGTTTCACCATTAACTTACATGTAGCGACCTATACCTATTCATATATTTGCATTATCAGGTAATAAAGGTAGCTTCCCTTGAGCCCAACTTCGGACGTACTGTTAAGTACAGAGATTCTTCCTTTATCCATACACCGCGAATGTGGAAATACCTTACACGGCTCTATTTTCCCCTCCCATTTTGATATTCAGAAATTCAAAACCAATGTGCATCGGTATCTCCTGTCACATCCTTCCCTACTTTCCAAACGCTCGCACTGTGGTTGATCATTTTAAGGGTGGTCAAAACCCATTTAGTGCGCGCATCATTAGAAAAAAAGTGTCGTTCCACTTTTGGCAACCTCATCAGCCTTACAATTCCCTGGAATATCTCTGTGCCCCGGCAACCAGCATAGACAAATATTGGACTGCTGGCGCCATCGTCATTGAGAGATGAACGGCAGCTTAGAGCAGTTATGGAGTTTATAGAGGACGATTCCAGAGATTTAATAGTCGCCTGACTATCTAACAAAATGCGGATATCATTATTTGACATCACGTTTTGTTTGAGCCAGGAGAGGACTTCACTAATTGCTATAATTTCCACCTGGAACTGGACCACGCTACAATGATTAGGAAGACGGAAGGAGAGACTTAATTTTAGTCTGTTTGAGTACACACCCCACCAATCCCGTCATCAGTTTTTGAGCTATCAGTATAAAAATGGATAGCGTAATCTACCAAGAAGCTTAAGTCATCCCAAACATATCTTGGAGGGATGGTGACTTGGAAGTTTTTGCCGAATTCTAATCTAGGGATGGTGTAATCAATGTAACTTGGAAGTGATCCGAACAGCTTCGAATAATAGAATGACCAATATCATTATTGATCTATTGTGAACAAGCTTTTAGAGGGGCAACAGTGCTTGCTGCCGTCTGTTTGCTAAAAATATAGAGGGGTAGTAGATGGGGTAGTACGTCTAGCACGGCAGAGGATGTCGACGTCGGAGGACGGCCCTGGGATCTTACCATATGAGTTTTCATTAATTAATAAATCAATAATATTTTATTTTTACTATTTTCCAAGATATTTGGGGTGCCAGCGCTTAAATTGATACAATCGAGTTTACTCGATACACTCGAGCACTGTCAGCATCTAATTTGGTTCAATCGATTTCGTTCGTTTTATCGTCAAATACAAATTTAAAACTGACGTTTGAAACAAGTTTTTAGTCGATAGAATTTAGTTATCGTCGTCGGGAGAATTTCCACAAAGCACATATGGAACCCAAGTAAAACGTGTCCATTAACAAAAAGTAGTTGGAGGTTATTACTAGATTTATGAGTAGTCATCATGACTTGGCCAGAGGAACTTCCCAAGGAAGGAAAAAAAGCGGTTTCCTCTGGGAAAAATTAAAAAATTCATTAAACACAGAAAGATCCTCCGCAAAAAGATCTTAAGAATCGGGTAATATTTCGTTGATATGAGAAATGAGAGTAAATTTTTTAAACCGTTTTTATTGGGAGTGATTTTAAATACATATAATAGTGAAATTTAAGCTGGGACCCTATCAGCTTAACTAAAAGGGCATGGGTGGAGGCCCTTACATTCAAAAAAATTTGAGTGCAATAAAATAAACAATAATTCAGTGCCCTGGGCTGGAAGCAGCCTTTAAAAGGATCTCTACGGTTGTTTCTGCCATACCTAATAACACATTTGTTCCCACTGTAATATGTTTTTAATATAAAAGAAAAAGACTTGTGTATTGTCGGAGAGATGATTTAATAATAATGAATTTTATTTGTTATAATGTGTTCATACTTAAAACTATGCTGACTCCATATTCACACATTTGTGGAGTCAGCAAAAGAATAATATCAAATGCGAAAAAAGAATAATATAAACACGATATGCAATGCACGTTGTTCATTGCATATCGTGGGAAGATTATGGTGTGCTGATGTGCACAATGTCGCTTCGCGACGTATCAAGTGACGAGTGGTATTCGTCACTTGACCCGTGCATACACTATGTGCACATAAACACACTACACCTCCCTTCTTTTAGGAAATAACGTAATTACATGGAGTTATTTAATTGTACATAAATTTTAATGATTAACAAATTAAAAATTAATATATTTTTATTTCATATATTTTAATTATTACATCATTTTTTTTTGTCAGTAATATTTGATTTATTATTTATTTATTTTATTTTTCTTATTATTTTTTTTTTTGCTTACAGAAATTATCTTTTTTTTTTTTGTACATATATTGATAAAAAAAAACTCGAAAAATGTATGTTTAATAAAAATTTGAGTGAAGGAGAACAAATATTAAACATTATTAAAAAAAACAAATTTGTTGTTTCTATTTCATTAAAATTCTTAAGTATTATATATTTTTAATCTATTCTTATGTACTTTCTGCTTTTTGTTTTTATTTGTTTTTATAATTATATTATTATTGTTTTTAATTTCTACGACCTCGAAGGGGCCTAAATAAACGGGATCCAACTTATGACCTGATTCGTTTCTTAGCATAACTTTATCTCCTAACTTTAAATCGAGACTAACTATTTTTTTATCGTAATAATCTTTATTTTTAGCTTTATTTACTTCTAATAGTATTTTAGCTCTCTTATATGCCGTTTCTAATCTAAATTTTACTTCCTTAGCATAGTCATCTACGTTATATATAGGATCTATCCTATCTATTGAATTAAATTCTATTGGTAAGTTACTTTGCTTACCATAAACAAGTTCGTATGGACAATAATTATGTGCCATAGATGGTGTCGTGTTGAAACAGTAAACGAAGAATGGAAGCCAAACATCCCAATCTGTTTTGTCAACGGATATATAGGAACGAATATATTCGTTAAAAGTTCTATGGCTCCTTTCTACTGTTCCAACGGTTTGGTGGTGATGTGCTGTAGACGTTATATTGTCTACTTTTAAATATTTGCACAAGTCGTTTATAATAGAATTTTTGTATTCTGTTCCCATGTCCGTAATGAACGTCTTCATTGGACCGTACTTCAGAATAAAAGATTCAAATATTGCTTTTGCAATCGTTTTTGCGTTTTTATTTGCAACTGGAATGGCTACTAAATATTTTGTAAGGTCACAAATTAAAGTGACTGCATACTCGTTTCCATTCTCTGATCGAGGTAAAGGACCAATTGTATCAACTATTACCTTGTCAAAAGCATATGTGGGTGTATCTGTTTTTATCAGTGGTGTTTTCGTATGTTTAGTTGTTTTCGACGTCAGGCATTTGTGGCATCTTTTTATGTGTTCTTTAATATGACGAGTCATATTTTTCCAATAAAAGTGTCTTTTTATTTTTGCTAGCGTTTTAGTTATTCCTGTATGACCTCCTGTTATTGGATCGTCATGGTACGTAAACAGTATTGCTTCTTGATCTTTTTCATTTTTTATTTGGGTCACCGGCTTGAGTAGCGCTACTCGTAATGATTTTAATATTTTGTTGCCCATATTTTTGAAAGATTCAATTGAAATTAATTCAAATATCTTTTCGCACGGTGCCACTTTTAGTTTTTTGATTTTTAATATACCGGCTTCTTTTTCGAGCCTTTGGAAGAACTGACCTAAATCGAGAGTTCCATTGGTATATAAATCTCTAACTACAATTCTTGCTATAATTTTGTTCCCACGTTTAAATAAACATAAGGAATCTGTTATTCGCAAGGTCACTACTTTTCGTACTTCGTCATTAAAAATGACTTCAAATACTTTGGGCTTAGAAGCAATGTCAAGAGATTGCTTATGCAAATCTACTTGTTTTTCTCCTGCGCAGGATTTTTTCTGTTTACTTTGGTGCCTGGTAGTGACTTTCAGGACTTTAGCTTGTAAGTCTTTGAGCTCGGATATTGTTATCCTAGACAGGGCATCTGCCACGAAATTGTCTTTTCCCTTTAGGTATTCAACCGTGAAGTCATACTCTTCTAATTCTAGCCTCATGCGTGTTAACTTTGAGCTGGGGTTTGTCATGGAGAATAAATACGTGAGTGGTCTGTGATCTGTTTTAACTATGAAGTGTTTGCCATATATATATGGTCGAAAATGTGTTATTGCCCAGTGAATGGCTGTGAGCTCTTGTTCTGTTGTGCTTTTATTGCTTTCACCTTTTGTGAATGAACGTGATGCATAAGCTATTGGGAGTTGAATTCCGTTATGGTTTTGGGTTAGAACCGCTCCACATGCTTGTTTACTTGCATCAGTTATTATGCAAAATTCTTTTTTAAAATCTGGGTATTGTAATAGGGTTGGTTCAACTAATTTATTTTTCAAATATTGAAATGCTTTTTGGCAATCATCTGTCCACACAAAAGGAATATTCTTTTTACATAACCTCGTTATGTGCCGTGAATAGTCGGCGAAGTTTTTAATAAATCGTCTGTAATAGTTGCAGAATGCAACGAATCGTCTGGCGCTATCCACGTCGTGTGGGACTGGATAATTTTTGATGACGTCATATTTTTTGTCATCTGGCAATACTCCTTTATCTGTGCATTTATGACCCAGAAAAGTCACTTCATGCATAAAAAATGAACATTTTTGTGGATGCAATTTTAAATTGTATTTTCTACATATGTTAAAAACATTTGCTAGATTTTTAAGCATATGTTTTTCGGAACAGCCTATAACCATAAGGTCGTCCATGTAGAGAAATGCTTGTGAAGGTTCAAGTCCAGAGAATGCTATGGTCATCATTCTCTGGAATGAATTTGGCGCTATTTTTAAACCAAAAGGTAGTCGCGTAAAACGATATGAGCCATTGCTCGTTGAAAAAGACGTTAAATTTCTGGAACTTTCTTCTAGTTCGATTTGATGAAAACCTGACATTAAATCGAGGCATGAAAAATATTTTGCTCGACCCAATTGATCAAGGATGTCATCAATTCTTGGGAGTGGAAATTTATCAGATAAAAGTTTTTTATTCAATTGACGATAGTCGATTACTAATCGCCATTTTTTTTCTTCGGAACCCGGTAGGGCTTTCTTGGGGACTAGTAAAAGCGGGCTATTATATTCAGATACAGACGGTTCGATTATTTTGTCGTGTATCAATTTTTTAACTTGTTTTTGAATTTCTTCAACATGACTATGAGGACTTCGGTAGTTCTTTATATATACTGGTTCGCTATCTTTCAATCTCAAGTTTTGCTTATAAAAATTATTTGTGGTTATGGATTCGGTTTCCAATCCAAATACATCACTATATTCGGTGCATACTTCTGTTAATTGTTTTTTGAATTGGGGCGGAAAATTTTTCTTTAGTTGATTTATGACTGATTCTGTTCTAATATTTCGATTAGTGTGGACCACATCATAGTTTGAGAGTGGTTCATATTTTAAGTTATTTAAACTGGCCAGTTGGTTAGTATCGGTTGTATTTAATAGACGAACTAATGCAAATTGTGATGTTGCTATTGCATTTGCAACATAAATGCCATGTTTTATTTCTTGGTTGGGAATAAAAATGAGGTCTTCTGTTGTTTTTATTTCAATTTTTCTTATTACTTGTGATCTTGCTGGTAGAAGTAGTGAATTATTACCACAACTATATGTTATTGGAACATAAATCGGAAAATTTAAATTATTGGGTCTGATTATAAACCAATCTTCAGTTGGTTTGAAGTCTAATTTGCAGTTAAATTGTTTTATAAAATCCATACCTATGATTCCATCACATGGTATTGTAAAATTTGAATTTACTATATGGAAATTGTGTGGGATGATGTATTTATCTGTTTGAAGCTCTATTGGGGCTAGACCTTGGGATTTTACTATTCCCTGGCCTATTCCTTGGATACTTATAATCTTGTCATTTTGGACGTCTTGGTAAAAATCAGAATCTTCTTTTAGAAGTGAAATATCTGCACCTGTGTCTATTAGGAATGTGAGTTTATGTTTAGTAAATACATTTATAAATGACACGAAAATATTGAGATTAAAATTGATAGCATGGACCTTTGTATTTATAAATTGTTTCCTAAAGGGTCTTGGCAGTTTTCCGAGTTACTTTGAGTAATTCGAACATTATTGTGTTCGTTATTATTATTATGGCCACGGTACGAGTTACCACGGCCTCTAAAGTTGCCTCTAGATCGGCCATTTCCCCTGTAATTGTTTTGGTTATTGCGGTAGCGATTATTGTGATGATTACCTCTTCCGTGGTAATTTCCACGATAGCCTCTATTATTGGTTTGCTTGTAAAACAAAACAGTATTAGAATGTCCGGTTGCATCTGTGCAACTATTAACGAATTTGGACATGGCCTCATTCATATCGCTGAATGTGCCAGCCTGCATTATAAGTTTTACCTTATCAATAGAACAATTTTGTGTCATAGCCTTGACAGCGAGCGTTGTGCTGTATTTAGCAGCTAAATCAGAAGCTAAACCATCGTTGATATAGGCTCCTTCTAAACACTTCGTCAATTTTTCTATTTCTTGGACATATTGATTTGCTGTCTTATTTTTTTGTTGTAGATTTAGTAATTTCGCAGAAATTACATCTACTGAATCTCCTTTTACTTTTGCATTTAGTTTTTCAACTATCTCAACTATCGTTTGTTCATTACTTATTAGATTTCTAGCATGTCCCTTTAGTTTGGTCTTTATGAGACTAATTGCTGATACTTCGTGTGCTCCTTTTAAGGAATCAATAAGGAGAAGGGCATCTTTGAAGCTTTGTAAATTTTCTGCCTTTCCATCAAACTCAGGTAAGAGTGATGAGGCAAGTTTAAGAAATTCTACTAAAGTTTGGGCCATTTTTCCCTTGATTTTTATAATTGGTTGTGGGAATTCATCCAGTGTTTCAATTTCACTGTCAGATTCTGTATTTACTACTGGTTTTGATTCGTCTAAACTTTCTATTTGATTTTCATTAAACTCAGCGTGAAGCTCTAATTCATCTGGGATATGTATTTCAATTTCCCATTTAATGCTAATATTTTTTAACTTAGTGTTAAGTGTTTTTAAAAGCTTCCTACAATCTTTTTCATGATCAGCTGTCAATTCGTTTTTGTATGCGTTGAAAACATTGACAATACTATTGTAATGGGATATTAGTGTTTTAATATGGTTTTTTAATGTATCTACTCTTATTGTTGTATTTTTGTTAATACATTTGTAAGATTTTTGGAAATTGTCTTTAAAACCGTTTATTTTTATTGCTAATATTTTCCATTCCATTTTAAATTTTATCTAAGTCGTTTGCTCGGCTTATGTAGCGTTTTTTAAGTGTACGCTTATACAACAGATAAAATTTAAGAATTAAGTTTACTGCCGTGAGGACAACCAATAAAGAAATGAGCATAGTTTGTGTTTCTAAGTGTGGGGTTGTATCCATCACGTCAACAACATTTAACACATTTGCTGTGCTATCCTTTACTTTGGAGGTTTTACCTCCCATTTTAAATTAATGCTTAAACCTCAATGACTTTAAACAGAAGAAGCAATACCGAGCAAAGATTCCATATAATCTTTGTTACAATTATTCTAGACTTGCAAAGAGTATTTGAGACGATTGACTATATTTTGTTTAAAAAAAAAAACAGAACGGCAGAAGAATGCATCAAATTTCTTTTAGAAGTAATTAAATATTGGATTTTCGATGTTTTGTACAATAAACAGATTAGTTCAATAGATTTAAGCTTCATATATAACAATTAACACACATTTTTTTTCACGATGAATTATAAAAATATATTACCATTGCTGGGCTGGATTGATTTGATCATCATCATTTGATTGCTGGGCAGCTATGATTTGAAGATTATTGTTGTTTCGTTTTCTGAGTTTAGCTGAGGTCGGAGGTCCACACAGATGGCGATAGTGGTCTGTCAACTTCCGAATGATCACTTTCTAATGAATGTATATCACGAGTTATTTTGTCGTAAAAGGAAGTTTTGTTCGTTCCCAATTAAAAATGATGAAGAAATACGAGGTGTTGGTTAGTGGTAGATGAAAGGCAAACATGTTCGTATCACTTTTACGCTTTCCGAGCACATCATATCATTATTTACTTTTCAACTGATTTTAGGAGGCAAACATGTTCGTCGTGGTGGTGGATGAAAGGGTATTTTCTATCCAAAGATGGTTCCTCTTTTTATTTGTAATCAAAATGCGCACTTCACAAATAATTGGACAAGCGATTTGCCGGCTTGATATTTTTAAAACGCACAATGTTCCGATGTGTTTTATGTTTTTTTTTTTTTTTTTTAATAATTTAAAATAAAGACATTTTTGGATTGAATTAAGTTAATAAAACAACAACAACAGAAAAAAAAAACTTATTTTTAATATGGACAGAATCACTGTCACGGTCGCCATGTAATATGTTTTTAATATAAAAGAAAAAGACTTGTGTATTGTCGTAGAGATGATTTAATAATAATGAATTTTATTTGTTATAATGTGTTCATACTTAAAACTATGCTGACTCCATATTCACACATTTGTGGAGTCAGCAAAAGAATAATATCAAATGCGAAAAAAGAATAATATAAACACGATATGCAATGCACGTTGTTCATTGCATATCGTGGGAAGATTATGGTGTGCTGATGTGCACAATGTCGCTTCGCGACGTATCAAGTGACGAGTGGTATTCGTCACTTGACCCGTGCATACACTATGTGCACATAAACACACTACACCACATTGGTCTGATAACTCCCACTGGTTATCAGACTCAATGTTGCACAAAGCTGTAAATATGGGGGAACCGAAGTGCTTTTTACGCTTCTTAGGATTTAAATGGTGTTGAATATCCAACGGAAACATTCTTTACTTATTCTTGACAAAACTAAAAAAAAAAGGTTTCCTTAATATTTACTCATTTTTACACAACACTAATTGGTTGCTATTATCTCTTCAATATTTTCTTTCGACCTTAGCATTATAAGCTTCGTCATCTTTATTTTTTGATTTTCCGAATCAAAAATATCATACCCAATGCAGATTTTAAAAAGAAAATAATTTTAATTTAAAAAATACTATTTGATATTTCAAATTCTAGTTCACAATAATTTTTTTTTTAGTCCAAGTCGAAATGAAACTCGTTTCAAGTTACGTGTTGCCAAAACATATTTGTTTCGAGTTCGACGACGATGATCAATGCTCGATTGTATCAAGTTACGTGATGGCACCCCTGTTTTTTATCATTATCAACACTTTCAAACAGCTGATTGGTGTCATCTTTTTTATTTTCTATTCCTGATAGTATTTTTATTTCCTTCTTCATTCCATTGCGGATATTCTGGATAAACATTTCGTCTTTTTCATCCAATCTATTCCTTATCCGGAACAAACAAAGAAACACAATCATTGTGTGTCCTTATTCAAACAAAAACACAAGCACGGTTACGCAATGAGGTAGCACAGTCGCACATGTTTGTTTCTATATCGCTCAAGCTCATTTTTATAATCAAACCTGTGCTTGTGCGACCGACACGCTTTGAAAAGTTGTTTGATCGCTTGAAAACGAACAAGTTTGTTTTTATGTCGCGCTGTTTTTTTTTTTTTAATATAACTATGTGCTTGTAAGACCTAAGGTCTTTTAAATGCAACCTGAATTGCACGACACTAGTTTGGCACAGTGGATTTGAGAACCAGGTATTGACTGTCTCATTTTAACCCATGGGCGGCATCCAATTAAAATTGGGGGTATACAAAAGAATGCGCTTAGCGTGGGGATCGAACCCACACGTCTAAGTTAGCAATCAAGCACCTTATCCACTGCGCCATTGCTGCTGGGTAAATTAAAGTGAAATACGAAAAAAAATTAAGCAGTGAAGTCTTGTAAATCCCATTTATGTATTAGTTTCATAAAAAAGAGGTGTAAAACAGGGTGCCGTGAAATAGGGTAGATAGCAAAAAGGTCGAATTTGTTTTACTTGGCAAAAAAATGGAAATAGAGGCGAATTTGCATTTATTTATGAAGAACTATTAAAAATCAAAAGGGGTATTCACGAGCCGATGCAAAAAAAGTTGTAAAATTGCCAAATTGTATATTTTTCTGTTAATCGTGAACTCACCTTTTCTATTCTATTGCATCTCTCGAGTAAGAATGCAAAATCAGTTTGACCACAATCATTTCTGACAGAAAATATAAGCTGCCAAACTGTCAACGACACCAGGCAAATTTTGCACCATTGTATTTTTCTGTTCCAATAGGGTTAGGGTATAGCAAAAGTGCAAAAGTTGTTAAATTTTAGTGTAAGTTGTTGGTGTGATGAAAAAGAATGTATGTATGCATATTTTCAATGATACTAGACCAGTTGCACCGGAACGTGAATACCCCTAATATTTGTGAAAATAATAAGGTGTATATGATCTTCGCTTATGTTAAAAGTGTTACTGTTTTCTAGTGTAAAATTAATTAATCTGTGAATATATCCATTTGAAATTAAAAATCCTTTCAAAGCTGAACGAGTGCACTCAATGAAATAGTTCTCACTTCACGCCTTAAATTTATCTTTCATATGTCAGTTTATGATTTGTGCTGTTATCTGTCATTTGTCATTTTTTGCTTACAAAACTGAATATTTTAATTTGTATAAGTAAATTGAAAGCTTATTAAAAAAAAAGAAGTCCAGCAAACACAAACAACTTACCTGGCACTTATTTCGAACACCATTTGCCTATCGTATACAGAAACTTCTTTTGTATTAATTTCAACTTTAAATTTCGGCAGCACATATCTGACAACTTCAATGTCCTTATAGGCAAAATGTCTCTTGCCAATTAGAGCATGTATTCTCCATCTTCCTAAAATAGGATATTCAGAAAGTTGAAATTCACTCCTAAATACGCCTTGAATGAATTTAACATCAGAAATGCTCCTTATTAAGTTAGATTCACCATCCTATTAAATAATATTTAAATATTTAGCTGTCAGCCGAACAATAAAATCAACTCACAAAAATCTCCACAGTTATCTCTTCTTTCAATTTGGCAGGTCTTTTCAATTGGTCAATGCAAATTATGCGGAATTTTACCAATTCACCGGGTTTATACTTGGCCTTGTCGGTTTGTAGGAATGCCCAGTTTTTTTCTTCTTCCAAAAATATTATTTCGGATTCCTTGCTTATGATGCCACGATATCCGAACACTTCTAGATAACCGTAAGTGTTGTTGAATGAAGGCGCATGCATCTCCACCAATTTTGTTGTCCCTGGCTTAACCTCGATACTCTCCAATCCGTAGATTTGATTGCGTTCTGGGTAACTTGTTAGGCTTATATTAAACCAGCAGGGTTTATGGAAATCATTTAGTGTGAATGATACGTGGAAAACAGACTCAGGGCGGACTGTTGCAGGTGCAACTATAGTATAGTATCTGTGGAGTGAAAACAACATGTAAATGTCCAGTTTTTTAAAATTTCAAATGAAAGTAAAATTAGATTTATTATCGTCAGCTATTTAATCGATGTTGTAGGAAAACATGTTATACCTAATTATCATAAATGTATAATACTTTGCAGCTTCATTGAACAATGTGCTAGTAATTTGTTTTAAATTAAATTTCAATGGTGAGTAAATATCTATGTTTAATGAGATGCGAGATTTCCATTTAAGGTAAGCTAAAAATAAAAAAAAATCACGTAACTGAAAACTTACTTACAAGACCAAAGCTTCAACTAGCCAACCAATCAATTGACTCTTTCTTGAATCACTTATTCAGTTTTAATGAAGATTTTAATAAAATATCAAATTATTCACTCTCAGTTTCGACTTTAATATGGCAATTTTAAATATATAATGATGTAAATTTAGAAACAAAATTTCAAAGAAATTACCCACCAGTTTTCGAAATATTGAATTTTCAAAAACAAAAATATTTTTTTTTTTTCAAAAATCCAAAAAAATAAATTTCGAAAATGTTGGTATTCGAAGGACCTCGAATGTAAAAATTTGGATCGAAATCCGTTGAGCCGTTTATTAGAAAGTCGAAAATCAAAAAAAGTTTGTGTGATAGGTACCGTTAATAGAAAAATATGTAAGAAAAATGTTTGACCAGAATGTATACTCTACTAAAAGGAGTGCACACACTTATTTTTATTAAAATCGTCGGTGCCGTCTTAGAGATAATTACGATGGTATGTCAAGTACCGTTATTTTTGGGGCTATAAAAACGATTCAAAAATCTATTTGAGACAATCACCTAAAACGTTTAATTACCAAGTTTTAAGAAAATCTCATCAGTCGTTTAGGCCCTAGATCATTCTGCATACACACAGTCAGTCTGACAGACAGACGGAATTGCGGGACGCACGATAAAAATCTCAATTTCGACTTTATTTCCAAATGCAAAACTTGCCATATACGTTTGTAGTTCCTATACATATATCGCAAGTAAAAATGGCTGCAGGAGTAAAAGAAGTGGAAAAAGAGTGACTACAAACGGCAAATCGAAAATAACATTAGCAAATCTTAGCAAGCAATTTGTCCGCATTCCTCGACCTTACAACAAAAAAATCTGTTAAAATTTGAGGAACATATTAAAATATTCATGCAATGAGATAAGTTTACCAATTGTGTAAAAATATAAGAAAAGCTTGCATGAACGCCTACGCCATTTTTACAATTTTTTGAATAAATTGTGTGTTATTCAATCAGCTATTGGTTAAACGTCAAAATGGGACAGATATGAGCTTGTCAGATGAACCCAGGACCCGTTCAGATTTCGGAATTATTTTTAAATGGAGAACCACCCCCAAATCAATTGAAAATCGGAACGAGTCATTCGAAATGATAAAAAAAAAATGTAAGATAAACAATTATAGTGTTTATTTGTTAATGCCAGGAGGGAAATCGATCAGGAAACAATTTCGGCGATAAAAATTTAAGAAAAATAACTTTCATATAATTATTGATTAATAATATCGATTCAAAAACTACATAACATGGGGACAGTTTTTCTAAGTTCTCTGAACACTTGAGATAGTTAATAGAATCATATATCTGAACACGCTCAATTCTTAAAGTCACACTGGCGTTTGGCTAAGTTTATCTATCCAACTAATTTTTCCTTAGATAATTTTATCCAATTTCAGCACACCATTTTAAGTACAAAATTTGACAGTTCATTAACCAAAAGTAAACTTATCTAGTGTTTTACGACTTTGTATGAATACCTCTATTATTTTTTATTAAGTTGACTGGGGATGATCCAGTCACTTTTCTATCACTTTCCAATAGAATTTTCTTTATTGGAAGACAATTTTATGAAAGCTTGGCAATCAGAGACTAAAAACTGCATTTCCGAAGAATGCGGAAGTAATTATTACAGCTTTTTGGCCAATTTCCGGTTTGTTGTTTTAACGAAACTTGCATGGCTTCGTGAATTTTCTCTTCATCTTACAAGAATTTAATTTTTAGCACAACACGGCTTATACAAACAAGTTCCTCTGTGAATGTTAAAATATGTATGGCAGGCGGCCGGCAGTGAAGTGCTCATTTCAATGAGACCATTCCTGTTGGGGTGAAACTGTTGATTATAGAGTCATACAAACAACAACAAATAAGAAGAAATCACAAAATTGCCATAATATTCCGTTAAACGAGCAAAATATTAGGACATATATGAACTTAGGAGAGTATTTTTTCTTCAACTTAAATTCATCAATTTTATATATCAACATAAGCTTTTCGTGAAACCAGAGCTTAATTTTGTATATTATTTCTATTAAAACCGCAGTCGATTTACCTTAGGTTTGTTCGATGTTCTCTTTCTCAAAACAGACTACGGTATGTCAATTTGTATATAATTCTTTTTACATAAATTAACTATAATTAACTGATTCCGATTGATAAACATTCTCAAAATAATGCAATTCTTCTGGTTGACTTGGCATTAAGTTTAAAAATCGGTTTGTGATGGTCAGGTGGGCTCAATTAATACCTACATCAATAGAATACATTACTAATTCTACTGATACTAACCCTTTTTTGACTGATGATGTTCCCCGAAAGAAGCACAGCAATATGAAGGCAAACATAAAGCTTGTCAGATTCGCTGCCATTTTAAAAGCCCGGAAAAGTATCAAGTTAAACTATCAAAGACGACACTAAAATAAAGACTGTTCTAAGTAAACAAGATGTTGCGTTTGAAACAACATATCTACTGAGCAATTAATTTTTTACAAATAAACTTGCAAGGTAAGTGAGAACGGTGACGTATATTTGATGTAATTATTACATACCATAATGTGTGTTCATTTTGAAATCAAAACTATAACATTGCATACTTTTAGAGTGATAAGCGCAAGTTTTTCGCAGCCATTAAAGTTGTCTTCACAAATCAGCACTGACCCAAAAAAGAAAATAACTACAATTTTTAAACTTTATCGTACTTACCAAAAAACTGTGCGGGAAGAAAATAGGGTGTATCCATGACAGATGGGGTCTCGTTGAAAACGGCCATTAGAACCCAAGGCGAATCATGTAAAACTTCTCAAGAAAATCTGAATGTTTTTAAACTATTACTCATAAAATACGAATCATGTCAATCTCATTTTTACTCACGAGATCTCAAGGATTCACATCGTTGTTCTTCAAATGTGAAACTATAAGAGAGTGTGAATTCTGGTCTCCACAACAGTAGGCGTGTGTTTTTCCCGGGGAAATTGGACGAAAAAAACAATGAGTAGGGTTAACAATTTGCATCTTAAATCAAGCAACAATTAATCTCCGGGGTGCTTAGCTTAAGCCTAGAGAATTCTCGGGGCTAAGCTTTTGGAGAGGATAAACACTGTGCTACCAAAAACTTTTTCACTAAGTTATCGATAAAATGTATAGAAACTTCAAAACTGACATGTTGACATATCAGATAATTATCAATTTTGTTTGACGTGGTTGAGCATTGTGAAAAGTGCTTAAAATTAGTTCCAACATTGGTTCTTTATATACAAAAGCCTTTCAGGGAGTAATTTTTGTATCTATTACCATTAATCAAAAACATTTTATCCAATAAGTAGGAGGATTGAATGAAGATTCCAGAAAGGTATAAAACACCTATATAGGTTGACTAGTTTCAAAAACAGCTCCTGAGATAATAATTGCAACATGAACTGTTTTCTGAAAATCGGCAAAATCCATAAACATATTCCTTCTTCCTTTCGAAACTGCTTGGCCTGGAGGGGTGTTGTATACTTTTCCAGGCGTGCTTTTTCTAAGCCCCGGGGAAATCGAACGAAAAAAACGATGAGTATTGAAAACAACTTTCGAATAGATGCGAAAGTAGAACGAAGTTGCATAGTAGGGTATGTGTATTACAGACTACCTCTTGTGTAATGATCATATATTCGATAATGTTCTTCGAAGATGCATATTCGTCCAAATCTCGAGTATAACTCTCATATCTGCGGAGGACCTGCCAAAGCTCACTTAAATCTATTAGACAGTATTCAAAATACAAAAATGATAGGTGATATAACTAACGGGTGATTTTTTTGCTACTTGGTTTTTGACGTTTATATTTTTGACAGATCACACATGACAAATTCCACGAACATTTGATATTTCGATTCAGTATTGTTTGCCATTTCATCATGAATAGACTTACGCCTGAACAACGTTTGCAAATTATTGAAATTTATTATCAAAATTCGTGCTCTGTGGAAAATGTGTTTCGCAAGCTACGTCCGGCAAAATTGTCTTCAGCGACGAGGCTCATTTTTGGCTAAATGGATACGTGAATAAGCAGAATTGCCGTATTTGGAGTGAAGAGCAGCCAGAGGCAATTCAGCAGCTACCAATGCATCCCGAAAAATGCACTGTTTGGTGCGGTTTATGGGCAGGAGGCATCATTGGGCCGTACTTCTTCAAGGACGATGAAGGCCGCAGGGTTACGGTCAATGGAGAAAGGTACCGTTCGATGATAACAGATTTTTTTTTGCCGAAAATGCAAGAATTGAACTCGGTTGACATGTGGTTCCAACAGGACGGTGCCACATGCCACACTGCACGCGAAACCATGCATCAATTGAGATGCGAATTTGGTGAGCAGTTGATCTCACGTTTTGGCGCAGTCAATTGGCCACCAATATCATGTGATTTGACCCCGTTAGACTATTTTTTGTGGGGCTATGTTAAGTCTATTGTCTATGGGGACAAGCCAAACACGATTGCTGCCTTGGAAGCCACCTTGCTACCTTGGAAGCGTCATTGGTGAGATTCCGGCCGAAATGTGTGAAAAAGTTTGCGAAAATTGGACCTTCAGAATGGACCACCTGAAGCGTAGCCGCGGGCAACATTTAAGTGAAATTATTTTTAAAAAGTAAATGGCAGAAATTGATTTATCGATCCAAATAAAAATTTCATTCACTTTTTACAAGTTTCTGTGTTTTTTTGAATTATCAAAAACCAAGCTCTTAAAAAATCACATAATAGAAGCCTTTACATCTCAATAACACCCTCAAAATGTTATATATCTCATTATTTAATCGCTATTTCATAAACATTGTTCTAGCGAAATAACGTGTTGCATTCCTGCCCTTAAACCATTCTACCGTAATACTCGCGCTTCTACGAATGCCTACCAGTTTACACTTGAGCCCAACTGTCAAGAGCGGTGATTCTTTCTTTAGCCGTACAAAGCGATTGTGGAATACATTACCCGGCTCTATTTTCCCCTCCCATTTTGATATATTCAGAAATTCCAAACCAATGGGCATTGGTATCCCCTTTTAAGTCCTTTCCTGCTTGCCTAACACTCGCCCTAAGCTTCATTATTTTATGGGTAGTGAATAGCCAATAAATAATAATCAATTCCGTGGGAGACTTTTGTGCATCATTCACGTTCCTTGTGTTCGAATGAGAGGAAAAAATTCAAGGGAACATTTTATATACGCCTACACTAACCCCATCATCAGTTTTTGAACCCACCGTGTAAAAATAAATCGATTCATCCTCCAAGAAAGTACGTCTTCCCATGCGGATCTGAAAGCGATGGTAAATTGGAAGTTATTGTCGAAATGGAACTGATTTGAACAAGATGAGAATAATTGAGTGGCCTATTTCATTATTGATCCACTGTGAAGAGGCTATAAAGGCGGAGGGAAGTGCTTGCTGACATTTGTTCGCTAAATATATCGAATGGTGTCCAGTGCAAACTTTATCGCTCTCGTTACTGGGATTGCAGACGTTTTCAAAAGTGTTTTGGTTGTTCAGTTGAATGGTCAGTTTTGAATTCGTCCAAGTAGAGACGATATGCTGCTCCTAGTGCTGCTGCTTCACTTCCTTTCTCTTTGGTACAACAAAGTTTTGAAGAATTAGATTTTGTTTAAAGGTAATTTTGGATTGTTTTTACCTGGGTGTAAACGGGAGCATTGAAGACCTCCGAGACAACCTGAAGGATTTATTTGTTTACGGAGGCTCCACCACTGGCAATAATTTTTGCCTCTTCACCTAAAAAAAACACAAATAGATAAATGTAGTTTTTTCTTAATTTAAAAGACTACCAAATTGGAAGCCTATGTCGGGGGCTTCAGCTTTTCGACGAAGCATTTTGCCTTCGATTAATGTTCTAATTTCAGTCTGAGGCGATCCAAATCTAAAGAAGAAAATAAAAGTGTAAAGAATAGAATCAACAATCTAGCGCAGTCAATATTCCCTACTTGACAATACCTTGTGCAGAATCGATACATTCACTAGAGAATGCTTTGTTCCATCGAAGAATACCCTTTGCTTGTGAGATGATTTCAAGCGAGTGAAAATGCAACGCCATGTTGCTATAATTCATACATGCCAACTGTGCTAAAATCGGCAAATTGCATCGGCGAATTGCACCGGGTTCGTCATCACTCATTTTCGTTGAAACTAGGATCGATGACCCATTCCTTGCCGGCTGCTGTTTGGAATGCTTTCGTCCAGCGCACCTTACGTGGATTATTCCTCCTATTGAAGGCAAGACTTGAAAATCTAAAAGAAATAGTTTTTATACAAACATGTTCTCAATTACTAGTTTTTATTGAACTTACCTTGCAAACATTTCTCACAAATTGTATTCCATATGTCCAGCATACATTTTACTGGAACAAAAGTAACACGAGTTTCGATTTTCTGAGAATTTTATTAAAAATAAATAAAATTCGACCTACAAATTTAACTCATGCAACAAATCCATTTGGAACACAGCTGTTTTCTAAATGTCGTCTAGCAAACAGTGCTGCCAAGGTTTACACTAAGCGCCTTGGTCGTTTTTTTTTCAACCAATTCCCCGGCGATTGCAAAAAACGTACCTAATAGGCGTGTTTTTCTCTAAGCCACGGGGAAATTGGACGAAAAAAACTATGAGTAGGATTAACAATTTGCATGTTAAATCCAATAACAACTAATCCCCGGGGGTGCTTAGCTTAAACCCAGAGAATTCTCGGGGCTTAGCTATTGGAGAGGATAAAAAATGTGCTACCAAAAACTTTTTCACTAAGTTATCGATAAAATGTATACAAACTTCAAAACTGACAATTTGATATGTCAAATAATTATCAATTTTGTTTGCTGCCAAGTATTTCACTAAGCACCTTGGTCGTTTTTTTCAACCAATTCCCCCGGGGATTGCAAAAAAACGCACCTAATATCCAATAGATGACCAAACGCCAGGTACAACCAGCGATGGATTTACCAGAAGGCTGAGAAAGCTGGAGCCTATGATGGCAAATTTTCGGGGACCGGTAAATTTGGCTTAAGATTTTTACTTAAAAAAAGTCTGTATGTCTGTATTTATATATAGACACCTACAACCCAAACTGGTAAGCCGAATTGCTTTAAACTTGGTATATAAAGTTTTGTAAGTATTGTACAGAGGGGAAATTGATTTCTTTTTAGCTCAAGAAATAACGGTATCTGCCATCACTGTTACCAATGGGACTCATTTTTTTTAGGTTGACTCAGGGACTCATCTTTATCAGATTTGACTCATTTTTTGAAGAACGTGTCAATTTATAGTTTAAGGCACGTTTATTTCATTTTGAAGAAAATGTTTTAAAAAGATTGAATAGTCTGAACTACACTTCTATTTCCTTTCCTTCCTTTGGATAAATCATAGAAGAGTTCTGGATGGATGTTTTAAAATTAAGATATCCGTGTGAAGAGCCTATTTTGGAGAACATTTCTAACTTTATTATAAAACTGATGACGATTCCTTAAAGTTCTGCAGCCGGAGAAAAAAAAATTTTAGATCTCCGGCTAATCAAAACCAAAAAGTTTATTAGATTTAACTTAAAAACTGTTGGATTAATTATGTTTGTAAAGGAGTTATGTGCAAACGATAAAGCTTTGACTCCAGGGGCCCATCTTCTGTAATTCAGGCGATAACTTTTCCTCACTTAATGCCTCTGAAAATATGGTTTTCTGTAAGTTGAGGCGATACCTTTGGTTAACTGAGATTTTCCAATGGAAGGCGATAAATTGAAAAAGTCATTTTGGCATTTTAACAACAAAGCAAACATATTTTTTGTTGTTTCTTGACTACTTTTACGATTCGAAAGTTACAGAACATATGCCCAGATTAAGAAATATGCTTTTGTTTTGTTTATTTGTTTTCTTACTTTTGTCTTATTATTGAATTGCTCCTATTTGTTTACTTCTTAAAAAAATGTGTTCTTAATGGCTAAAACAGATGTGCAGCATATCTGCACGCATCGCTGCATACAATGCTGCACCCAAAACACATGTGCATAGTTTTTGAAATCAAATAAATGTCAGTTGTCATTTTTTCGTTATTTTATTCAAAATTCAAATTTACGGCGGTTAAGATTTTAATTTAAAAAAAAAAATGGTTTTATTAACAAGAAAAAAACAAGTTTTAATTCTTCTGGCATTAAACGAAAAGTACATAAAGTTCATAAAGTTGTATCGGGTTTCCAAAATAAAAAGAGTGAGGCCATGGACACGATTCATTTATAAACGGTGATTTTTTAAGAGCTTGGTTTTTGATAATTCAAAAAAACACAGAAACTTGTAAAAAGTGAATGAAATTTTTATTTGGATCGATAAATCAATTTCTGCCATTTACTTTTTAAAAATAATTTCACTTAAATGTTGCCCGCGGCTACGCTTCAGGTGGTCCATTCTGAAGGTTCAATTTTGGCAAACTTTTTCACACATTTCGGCCGGAATCTCAGCAATGACGCGTTCAATGTTGGCTTCCAAGGTAGCAATCGTGTTTGGCTTGTCCCCATAGACAATAGACTTAACATAGCCCCACAAAAAATAGTCTAACGGGGTCAAATCACATGATCTTGGTGGCCAATTGACTGCGCCAAAACGTGAGATCAACTGCTCACCAAATTCGCCTCTCAATTGATGCATGGTTTCGCGTGCAGTGTGGCATGTGGCACCGTCCTGTTGGAACCACATGTTGACCGAGTTCAATTCTTGCATTTTCGGCAAAAAAAATCTGTTATCATCGAACGGTACCTTTCTCCATTGACCGTAACCCTGCGGCCTTCATCGTCCTTGAAGAAGTACGGCCCAATGATGCCGCCTGCCTATAAACCGCACCAAACAGTGCATTTTTCGGGATGCATTGGTAGCTGCTGAATTGCCTCTGGCTGCTCTTCCCCCCAAATATGGCAATTCTGCTTATTCACGTATCCATTTAGCCAAAAATGAGCCTCGTCGCTGAAGACAATTTTGCGATTTTTTCACATTTTTCACAGAGCACGAATTTTGATAATAAATTTCAATAATTTGCAAACGTTGTTCAGGCGTAAGTCTATTCATGATGAAATGGCAAACAATACTGAATCGAAATGTCAAATGTTCGTGGAATTTGTCATGTGTGATCTGTCAAAAATATAAACGTCAAAAACCAAGTAGCAAAAAAATCACCCGTTAGTGAACATGAAAGGGAGCTTCACGGATTTTCAATAAATTATTTTTAATAATTAAAAGTGATGATCACGATGAGTTCCGGAAAGCAACAAAGTTGGGAATAAGGGAGTTCAATGTGCTTAATTCTATTCTTTACACACGTTTGAAAAAGAAGGATTTCATCCGAAAGTCAATAAGCCCAGAGTGTCGCTAGGCTATAACTTTAGTGTAAGTTTTTTCATAATTAATGATCTTTCCACTGCTTAAGTTAATATTGTGAAACTGCACTTTTAGGCGATTTATTTAAGAATATAGAAATGTATACATCATTTTTCAAGAATATAATATACATATACTTTAGGTTTTAGACAGATATAAGCTCTTTTGAATATTTCACAAAAATTGCATAAATTCAAACCAAAACAACAGTTTTGAACCCTTAGCTCAAATTCGAATTGGCAAAGGCCACTTTATAGAGGGTATCAATTAGAATCTAGGTATGTATGAATTAATTGTCTAAGGTAAATACTTTAGAGGTTACAGCTAAGCACAATTACGGGTTTGCTTCGATTTGTCGAAAACCGTAATTGCTCCTAGCTGTAACTTCTAAGGTATTTACCCTAGACAATTAATTCATACATACCAAGATTCTAATTGATATTCTCTATTGGCGTTTACCAATTCGAATTTGAGCTATCGGTTAAAATTTTTTTTTGGTTTGACTGTATGCAATTTTTATCAATTATGGAAAAAGGCATTTCTATTCGTGTGTAGCTTTTAAGCTTTCTATATTAGAAGTTAGCAAATTAATACAGGCAATGAAGAAGCTGTTTATGTTGATCATACGGTATAAACATATTATGTAGGTACTTATAAGATTATACTCAAAAGAAGTACCTACTATTTTTTTAATTCTGAAGATCTCAACCGATGTTTTCTTTTTTTCATGTTTTTAGCTGGACTTTATATGGATGTAGGTGTAGATCCAAATGCAAAGTACGGCATAATGTGCCGTAAGACAGTCCGAATTCCTGAGAACGACGAGGAATCGACACATTCGCGTCTTCGCAAACACTTTCACTTACAGCAGGGATATATTCAGTGGTACGAGCGAACGATGATGCACAGGCCTTACACTATCTGTAACTAATTCAGTCTCTTCAAATTTTTTCACACTTTTGCCAATTGCTTGCGTAGTTGGACGATTATGTAAGCCATAATCTCCTCTTAAAGCACGATATGTGGCTGTGGCAGAATCACCATTTTTGTAGTAGGTTTTAACAATTTTTATGCGTTGTGCGATAGGTAAGCGATCCATTTTCGTAAATGACAGACTTTCAACTGAATAAAACAATGACTTAACAACTTAGTTTGACAGATGTCGAATACCAGCCCTATACTTTTGAAACCGTAAAATGAATAAGCCTTTATACAGGGTGGCCCAAGAAAAGTGCTACAAAAATAAAACGTAATAACTTTTTTTCAGTGTGAGTAATCGGCTTATTTTTTTTTATTTTATAGGATACTATTTAGATTTATCAAAATGAATGCTTGGGATACTGAAAAAAGGATTTGGATAGTGCACCGATACCATTCTTTGCAGTCCGTTATTTCCGTCCAAAGGGAATTTAGGCTGGAGTTTGGCGGTACTCCCCCGAGTAGATGCACTATTATGAGGCTGGTGAATATGTTTGCCGAATTTGGAAGCATCGAACGAAGACCGTATCATCGAGATCCCAATGTTCGGGTTCAGGATACAATCGTGACTGTTGCATCGGCAATACAGGCAAATCCAAGTGTTTCGACTCGAAACTTATCGGGCCAAATTGGAGTTAGCAGACGGTCATTACAACGGATACTTCATGATGACTTAAACTTGTTTCCGTACAAAGTCCATATTACAAGCAAGTTAAACCCTCATGATTTACCTGTTCGCTAAAATTTTGCCGAAAAATGAAAACAATGACCGAAGAAGACAACACATTGATAAATTGTTTGTTCATGTCTGATGAGGCCCATTTTGATCTAAACGTCAATGTTAACAAGCAAAATTGCCGTATGTGGAGAGAATCTAATCCAGAAATGCTCCATGAGACGGAACTGCACCCAGAACGAGTCACTGTGTGGTGCGCAGTTTCATCAAGGTGTATTGTTGTTATACTATTGTTATACTTCTTTGAAGAAAACGGTGTAACACAAACTGTCAATGGGGACCGCTATTTAAACATGTTGAAGGAGTATTTTTACCCAAAACTTCGCCGAAGACGTATCCCTTTCAACAGGATTTGGTTTAAACAAGATGGAGCAAGTGCACACGTAGCCACACAAGTTATGGCGGAGTTCCAACGAAAATTCCCTAGGTCACCTGACCTGACTGCACCAGACTTTTTTATATGGTTATGTCAAGCAGGAAGTGTACAAAACGAAACCCAGGAATTTGACTGAATTGAAACAGTCTATTAAGACAATAATCGAGGCGATCCCAATTTCAACCCTACAGGCCGCAATCAACAATTTTCTGATCAGGTGCCGCATATGCCTGGATGAGCGTGGAGGTCATTTGCGGTCTATCATCTTTAAAAGCCATTAGTTATTTAAAATAAAATTGAATTTTTAATCCAATAAAAAAAATTTATGAAATACATCGATTAAAATAAGTTATTTTAATTTCTTATTGTAGCACGATTCGTTGCCACCCTGTATAATCGCAAGTAAAAATACAACCCGTTGGTGCAGAGTTGTTGTGGAGGTGTTGTTGCCAGTTATTACACGCAGAATGCGTTAACAAATACTGTGATAATCGAAGTTCGCTAAATTATTCGCAACTTATCGAATGTTCGATTCGGTATTCATAATGAGAGCCTAAATGCATTTTTTTGGCATATTAACTTGCGCCGGGTACCGCTAGTATATATATATTTATTAGTTCATTGACCTACCTAAATGCCTGCAGATGGCGTTAAAACCTATTATACTCCAAGACGGCTTTAACGATTTTAATTCAAAAAATCAGTGCAGCGTTTTCTGTACGACCGATCATATGGTTGAAACAAAAAATTAAAAAAGTGTTCAAAAACGGTACTTTCCATAACACCGTTTTTTTTGCTTTCGACTATCTCATAAATGACTTAACCGATTCTTTCGAAATGTACATTTTAGTTTGCTCAATTTATACTGCGTACCAATATTTTTAATTAATATTTTTTTCTAATCTTAAAAGCCTTTTTTAAAAAACAGTTTATAAAAATTATATTTTGAAAACCCTTCATTAATTTTTTTTTTTTTTTCAAAAATTATAGTCATATGTATTTCCCGAATACCTATGAATTCGCGTTTTTGAATTTTTTTTTTGAAAAATGTTTTCAAAAAGTTTAAAAAAAAAAACTTTTTTCTCAAAAAGCACTCCACAGATTTTTAAAATTCTTTTCTCATAAATCAAATTTATGCAAGAAATAAAATGGCGTACTTTGTTTTGAGCTCAAATTAGTTTAAGTATTTATTTCAAAATTTTGAATTATTTTTGCTTTTATTAAGCCGATCTAATATTTCGTTTTTAAGTTTATATTATAATATTTAAGATAGTCACACCAATTGTTTTATAAAAAAAATTAAAGATATTTTGTATATAAACAAAATTAAGTAAAAAACGACTTAAAATATATATTTCGATTCTTAATAGAAACTTTTGCATACGATGTGATCGAACATAAGAACAAGTTCGTGCGATTCAGTCGTGCATTTTATTTTATGAAATGCGCTTTCTGTAGTTAGTATTTTGAACTTCCAAATTTCGCATTTGGCTGCACAGCATACCAAACGTGCTTTTATACATTCGAAAATGTTGTTTGAAATATTCACCATCATTTGCCGATACTTATTGCTCCCAGAAAGTGCTAGTGCGTATCTGGGTAAAATATTAAAATGCATTGGGTTTAAACGTTCTTTGTCTAATGCATTCTTGTTAAAAGCTCACCTTTGTCCACATACTTCTATGAATTGCAAAATTTTGAAGTATTATTTTTCTTTTCTTTAAACATAAGTTAAATTATTATTTTCCAATGAAGAAGAAGATTCTTCCTGCTTGTAGATACTTCTGGCTCAAAAATAAAGTTGGTTAAGATCCTGATATTTAGTTCTGCTCTCTTTTTATGCAGCATTATAAGATTTGATTGCTTAGCATTTCATGTTTTAAAAATAACTGAAATTTCAAACAAAAACAAGTAAATGTACGGTGTAAACCCTGTACTCGTTTTGGTAAAAGAAAAGGGTACGCGAGTTTGGTGTGAATAGGCTATAACAGAAGTGGAAAAGAGTAACTCCGAACAGCCAATCGAAAACGACATTAGCATATTTTAGCATACAATTTTTCTGCTTTCCTCAAATTTAAAAGAAAAAATTCTATTAAAATTTGAGAAAAATATTAAGTGTATTCATGCAACTAGTTAAGTTTACTTTACTCTGTTCAATTTATATTAAACACACTGGTGCCTGTTGATGAAATTCCCATTGAAAATAACCACTGAGTTACACACAAAATATTTTGTTAATCTTGTTGAAACCAGCATATATCTTACCATGATCTATCTACTGCAAATCCAAGTACACAGTACACACTGCTGCTTAGTGATGTGTCAACCCGGTTTAATTAATCGAGTCAACCCGAGTTGTGCCATACCGAGTTATGTAATTCGTATTTGTATTTGGTTTTAATAGAGGAAAATTAGATAAAATAAAATGCACGACTGGATCGCACGTCCTTGCTCCTATGTTCGATCACATTATATGCAAAAGATTTTTAACAGAAACGGCTATTATATATAAAAATTCTTAAATTAAAAAAAAATTGGTATGAGCATTTTAAATATTTAATAATATAAATTTAAGAACTAAATTTCAGAAAAAATTGAACACTCGTTTTCGAAATATTGAATTTTCATAATAACAAAATATTTGAAAAAAATGTTTGACCAAAATATAGACCATTCCCATGGTATTATCATAATCGTTAGAGCCGTTTTCGAGATAATTAAGATGGTACAAAAATTTGTATGGCAATTACCGCTATTTTTGGGGCTAAAACATCTATTCAAAAATCTATTTTGGACAATCACCTGAAACGCCTAAGCAAAAAGTTTGAAAAAATCGGTTCAGCCGCATAGGGTATAGGTCGTTCTACAGACAGACATACAGACAGACGGAATTGCGGGACCCACTATGTTGGTGTTCTCCATCATTGTAATGTCAACTTTGATTAAAATCTCGAGTTCGATTTTTTTCCAAATGCAAAACTTGCCCTATAGTACCTATATCGCAAGTAAAATCTATGTAACTTCGGAAAAATTCCGACAAAGCTGAATTTTATTGGAGAGCATCATTTTTACGTCCTAAGCATTTTCTAAATAGTTCCCTAAATTTGGGGGAGAGGAAACAATTTTAGAGCGCGGAAAGGGGGTAAAAAATAGATTTTTCCAAATTACTGGAAAACCATAGATGTTTCTTTTCAAAAAAGTTGTTGTACACTATTCTACATTCTATTGCCATTCTACACAAAAAAGATTATTTATCGTACAATTGATAGATTTGGAGAAAAATGGTCGGAAATATTGGGGTGTACAAAAAAATTTAATAAATTTACTGATTTTAAATAATAACAACTTGATTGTGCTACCACTAAGTTTTTCTCATATTATTTTTGGCTGGAATTATAGCTATTTCACGACTTGCCAAGGTCGATCATCAGGTTCCTTTGCTCTAGTGGTGCTGGTCTACTTTTTCATTTTAATTGATAAACTTCTTGTGCCTTCATCGTGTATTGAACCATGACCATCTGCCAAGAAGCCAACGCACTACGCATCACGCCACCGAGCCCACGTGATCAGATCCAGATTCAAAATCATTAAATGACACAAAAAGTGCTTTAAAACAAGTATGTAATCATACAAAAATTGAATGTAATAAATTTATGTTTTTGAGTGGTGAAATTTATTGTTTTTGTTTTTATTTTGTTCAATAAGTCCCAAAATCTTAATTTTTCTCAAAATGTCCTAAAAATAACTTGTACACAGTGCAATTGTCTACAAAATGACATATTAACGACTTCCGCATTTCAATTCATTCTTAAGTTATAGCTTACCAAAGTTAATTTTTCGTCAAAATGGGAGCTATATTAAGTCTAGTTGCTTTAACGAATGAATTTAATCTAAATGTATATCCATTTTGACGAACAATTTAACTTTGGTACTTAAGAACTTCGTGAAAACGGTAATTTTGTATTATTTCTACCAAAAACCGCAGACGAGTCACATAAGGTTTGTTCAATGTTCTCTTTCCCAAAACACACTACGGGTTGCCAAACAACATGAATTAACAGTCAAAACTTCTTTAAATACAAAAGTGCTCTGTAGAAAAGAGTTATCAAGTGCCATTCATCATTTTTTTAGTTCTACCATTTCTGTTTATTTTTTAATCACTTAAAATTTTAACAAATTTAACTTCGTCTTTTTACATAAATTAACTTTAATTAACCGATTCAAAATATTTTCAAAACAATGCAATTGACTGAGGTTACAAACTGATTTGTGAAGATTTGATTAGCCCAATTGAATGGGTTTAATACATCACTAATTTAACTAAGACTAACCCTTTTTTGACTGATAATGCTCCCCGGAGGATGCCCAGCAATATGAAGGCAAATATAAAGCTTGTCAAATTCACTACCATTTTATAATCCCGCGAAATACTAAAGTCAAATTAACAGTGGCGACACTTAAATAAAGACTGTTGTAAGTAAACAAGATGTTGCGTTTGAAACAAGTTATCTACTGTAAGCTCTCGTTTGTCTATATTAGTTTAAATAGTCTTTCTTTGAATTTTATTGAGTCCGTCTAGCACTGAAAATAAAACACGTCCTTTTCGTTTCGGATTAACACAACAACTAAGCATTTTTATTTAACATTTCCCCTACCTAACCGGCAGTCTATCCATCTATATATAATCTCTCCTTATTCGTATATACATTTTTTCTTTTGTTCTTCTGGAAGTGTTGCCACAACTCGGCCTTCCTGACACTTAATCGTCCCGATTACACCAGTTACTGAATTTTCCAAGGTTTAATATTTGCCACTTCCCATATCCCTTCGTACGGTATTTGACTAAGTTGAAAACCTTCTACGTCCTTCAATAAATATTTTCTCATAATATGACCACCGTGTCGTGGGGAACAATGGAAGGGCTTATCATTATTTAAAATTAATCTCATTTGACATTCTATTTCTGGTTCTTCAGGACGTTCACATTGTAAATAATTTGAATTAAATATATCATAAAATATTTTTTTATCTTTATAATTAATACTTTCGTTGTTAATAAAATCATTATCTATTTTTTGTATACTATCATTTATCTCAATATTCATTAAATTCATACATTCATTTTTAAATTCGTTATTTTCATTAGATTTGTCTAAATTTACTTATTTACTTAATAAAAAAATTAAAACTTTATATTTCTTTTCTTTTTTTGGTACTGTTATTATTATTTTTTTTTTAGATTTTTTTTTGTTTGTCTGTATAAAAAGTTTTAATAAATTAATTTTATCATTTTTGTATTTTTTTTTCTTATATAATCGTATGTACAAAATTAAGCTCAAAATTATTTACATATACAAAAAGTACACTTTGAATATTTAAATAAAAGAATCGGTAACATATCCTTTAGTACTGAAACTGATGCGTTGCCAACACTGTCATTCGTACTATGTTTCTCGCTCTTCAGAATCTCAATTTCTTTCTTCATAATGGTTGGCTCTTTAGCATACAGTTGTACTTCTTTCCTCAGCAGTTTGATTTCTCTCTTCCTTTGTTCCAGATTTGCCTCCACTGGAATGTCATCATCGTCAGCAGTCTCTTCAGCATAAACTTGTCGCTCATTGTTAATTCCTTTTGTTCTCACCTTAGTTCGCTCAGCTGTCTGTTGCCTCTCATCTATCTGCGTGCTGTCGTTTTCCTTACCCCTTTTTGCCATCATCAACGCTACCTCGCTCACACTGTCTGTATATATATTTCCGAGTCATCTGAATTGTTAACGTCGTCATCTGGTCGCAACCCTTTTGTATCCACAAATAAGCCATAATAAAGATTGGAAACCTTCGTACGTTTCACCCCCCAAAACCCATTTGTTTACATTGTTGTATTTGTAGCTTTGACACTCTATCCATGAATAGATGGGAAATCGAAAAGCAAAACAAAAACAAATTACTTGGGCTGTGTTGTCTATGTGTCTATAGGAAGAGGAACAGAAAAGATTCTTGTGTGCGTTTTTATCAATGTGTCTATAGGAAGAGGAACAGAAAAGTTACTTGTGTGCGTGTTTCAGCTTGTAGGCAAATGTCAAATGAAAGCAGAGGTTTCCGGTCTTTACATTATTAGTTTATGTTTGTATCTGTCGACGTGCGTCTCGTTGTTAGGCATGATTGTTGGTGTGTTATATTTCGGTTAGAGACTATCGTTATTTAAATTTTTGTAGCGTCCGTCGGTTTCTTTAGCACTAGGGAATTCGTTTTATTATGTTTTTTTTTTTCTTTTGTGGGTATGCACTCATAGGAATGTCTAAGGGTTTATATTATTATTATTTTTTTTTTCGCGATGGACTTTCGTTTTTTTTTTTTTTTTTTAATTATGTTTTCGCGATGGACTTTCGTTTTTTTTTAATATCGGATTTGGGGGTCTTTATTCCACTTCTGAGATTGTAAGCTCTCGTTTGTCTATATAAGTTTAAATAGTCTTTCTTTGAATTTTATTGAGTTCGTCTAGCACTGAAAATAAGACACGTCCTTTTCGTTTCGGATTAACACAACAACTGAGCATTTTTATTTAACATTTCCCCTACCTAACCAGCAGTCTATCCATCTATATATAATCTCTCCTTATTCGTATATACATTTTTTCATTTTTTCTTTTGTTCTTCTGGAAGTGTTGCCACACTACTGAGCAATTAATTATTTAGAAATAAACTTGCAAGGTAAGTGAGAACGGCGACGTAGATTTGATGTAACTATTACATACCATAATCACGGTTGCCGTTTTGGTAGGATTCAACCAAACTTAGTAGGTTTTTTCAGGTCTGGTAGGTTGGTAGGTTTCAATTCAATTTGGTAGTTTTTTACATAAAATATCAAAAACAAAACTTTATAAAAATTAATTGATTAATCTCTACATTATTTCTCGAAAGAAGTACACTTGTAACTAGAGACTAATTGAATCAATTAATTGTATAAATTGACAGGTTAAATTAAAATAATATGTATTCCATTTGGTTATTCCAGCTTTCTAATTTGTTAGAATACAAAAACATGGATGGGCATTTTATCAAAAATTTAAAAATTGGCGTTGAATATGAAATGAAAACTTTAATGATTTTTTATTAGAAAAAAACATAAAACCGATAACGAAATCCAGGTTGGGTCTGGGAAATCAAGGACTCCAACATTGCATTCGAAAAAGTATTTCGAAAAAATAAACTGGAAAAATTTGTTTATTACAACTCCTCAAAAAATTTTATCAGATCATGAATTATCCATTGTAACCTTGGTATCCGCTTTTGCATATTTATTTTATTGCCCTACCGGGGTACAATGGAATCTTCTAAGATTTTCTAAAAACAATTTGAGCGCTACGTTGGAAATTAATCAGTTCTGGGCCAAAAATTGGCGAAGCTCAAAACGGACTTTCTAGTATACGGCTCCACGGATTTCTAAATAATACTGCAAACCAACCAAAGTTTTTTTTTTGATTTTTTGATTAAAAAATCTTTGTTTTGTTATGAAAACGGGTTTTGAAATTTTATTTTGGGATTTATATTTTTAAATGCTTATAATTGCCATACCAATATTTTTTGTATTAAATGTTTGTATATAACAGGTGTTTTTTTAGACGTGTGGTTTTCAATCTGGCAATACTTTTTTCCGAGTTGGTCTATTTGACAGCTGTCACTTGATTTATGCTCAGTTTGGTTTGCCATTTCTTTATTAATAGACTTACTTTTGAACAACTTTTGCAAGTCGTGCAAACTTATTACCAAAATAATGGTTCGGGAGACGACCTTTGGTTCCAACAAAATGGCGCTACTTGCCATACAGCCAACGAAACAATCAATTTATTGAAGGAAACTTTTGGTGAGCGGATTATCTCGCGTCGTGGGCCTGTAGCGTGGCCTACGTATCATTATTATAATTTTGTATTTCGTATTATAAATGGCAAACCAAACTGAGTATAAATCAAGTGAAAGCTGTCAAAAAGACCAACTCCGAAGAAAGTATTGCCACATTGAAAACCATGCGTCTAAGAAAATCGCCCTTTATTTTTGTATACCTATATTTAGCTGCTTATATACTCAAAATCTTGTGCTATTAATTGATTACGTGCGATCTAAAATAAGAGCAAGTTCGTTCGGTCCAGTCGTGTATTTTATTTCTTAAATGCCTTAAATGACCTATATCAAAAAAAAACTGAAATTAAGCTTTGGTAGGTCTTTCATTGAGTTGGTAGGTTTTTTCGGAAAACTTGGTAGGTTTTTGATAGCGGCAACCGTGACCATAATGTGTGTTCATTTTAAAATCAAAACTATAACATTGCATAGTCTTAGATGGCTAAGCGCCAGTTTTTCCCAGCCATTACTTCGATTAAAAGTTTTCTTCACAAATCAGCAAGAAAAAATCTACAATTTTAAAACCTTACCGAAATTACCAAAAAAAACTGTGGGAAGAAAATAGAGTGTCTCCATGACAGACGGGGTCTTGTTGAAAACGGGAATTAGAACCGAAGGAGAGTTCTGTCTGTAAAACTTGACATTCACATCCTTGTCCTTCGAGTGTGGAACAATACCTAAGAGCGTGTGAATTCTAGTCTCGACAACAAGATTCAATAGGGGATCAACAAACACCAGGTACAACAACTAAATGCTGCAAGCTCCTATTGGTGTATGCTTTTTTTAAAATGTTATTTATTTATTATGAATTTATTTTAAAACAATTTAAGAATATTTTGTTTTGAAAATTCAATGTGTTTTTTTTTTTTGGTTTTTAATATTATTCTACATTTAAATCATAAAAACTTTGGAAATCCATTCATAATTAAAATCCTGTCAATAGCTGCGGCATTTTAGAAGTCTTTGAATACAAAGCTCTTAGTAGCTTTTTGACCTTAAGAATTTCAAAATAGTTTAAGTTGAATGTAAACAAAAGTACAAGATTTACCTTTATTATGTGCACCATACACAATAACCCATCCAGGTTTTGAATTGAGCACTTGGCAACTTTTACGAACTGTCAGTTCCATACAAGCTTTATTGTCGATAAATTCAAAGTATACCACTATTTTGTCCCTGTTATCATTGGTTTTAGATGACTGCAAATTAATTTATTAAAAAAAAGAACAAAGGTCAAAACTGAACAAGAAAACCTGCCTTGATATTTTCACTCAGGTTTTCAATCTCTTCATAATCTTTTTCCGTAAATATGAACCCAGACTGAAGACTGACTTCCATTGCAGTTAATTTATGTTGAGTGCTATTTTCAGGAACACTGGAACAGAGCTCCAACACACCCAAATATTTTGAAATTCTCTTAGTTGAAATACTGATTCCATAAACCGAGGACGACTGATTTTTAGGTACAAGATTGTAATTATATCTCACATCTACCACTGCGAAGCCGTGACCATTGCTTTGAATGCTTATCTTTCGAGAACTTTCGGAAATCTTGAAAAATTTTTTAGTTTATTTCGAAAACATAAACAAATCAAAAAAACTCACTCCAAATGTCTGGAAAACTTGTGAATTTTCAGCATTTACTCGAAATTTGCCTGATTTGCCTTGATCATCTTTAATGACAATATTGAGATTTCTTCTACTTAAGGAGAGCTTTTCAGCAAATGAAATCATTGCGTGCAGAGCTATCACATGATTTACAGAAGATTCTTCTTTTTTCGAAATGACCAAGCCTCTGACAATTTCCAGTAAACTTTGCTCGGGTATTTCATGAGACTCGAATAGATTTATCAAACTCTCAGCAATAGCATCAAGATGTGCCTGAAGTGTATCGGACTTGGTCCATAGCATTTGTTTACCTTTTTCAAAAAATGAAAAATATATTACAATGTCAGAAATACTTTCAGAAATATCTACTTGTCAATCGAGATATTGAAGTTAGCTTTTGCAGGCGTTCTCTAGCCTTTTCGTGTTTCCCCAAAATCAAAGCGTATATTGACATCACAAAGATGGGAGAATATTCCAGTTCATCAGTCTTCTCGTTTAAATAAGCTAGACCTTTCCTAACAACTTCATTGTATGCTGTACTGGAATTCTACATTCAAAAGAGTATTTCCAAAAGTGTTTAGAGAATTTCGTCTAATAAAATTATTACTTCATCCATTAAGAAGACCATCAATCCAAGAGCTGTAAATTTAACATCTTCTTCGATATCTATTCCTGATTTTATGCAACCATTTTGTTGTTGCTTCGATTTAAGATACTCTAAGCCTCTACCTATGATGTCGGGATCTACACGAACGAACTCGTTCGCTTGTTCCAGGCCCCAAAGTGAAAAAGCAGTTTGCCAAATGTCACCGGTTGTTTGAGTTTTTCGGTCGAAAAGTCCAAAAGAACCATCCAAGAATTTGAAGGACAACTGATTCTGATAGCCCAGCTCAATATTACGTCTGATTTTGCTCTCCATGCTTGGGTTTGAATAGTTGAGAACCTAAAAAGTATTTTTTTAAGAAAACATATCATATTGTGAATTAACCACAAAACCTTCAAGTATTTCAAAACTATCGAGTTTGAGATAATGAGTCTCATATTTTCTTCACCATTGCCATACGGAACTCGTGCCATCTTTTGGAGGTTCCTCATTAAGGGTCCAAATATATCACCGACTACTGAGACTTCAACTCGCTGAGATCCCTCTACAGCGTCTTTGGGAATATCAATTGAGATTTCGTCCTCTTGGGTGCTTTCTTCGGGCAGATGAACCAAGTACGATTTCGACATTGCATAAGGTATTCCTTGAGGCTGGATATTAAGGGTTTTTTGAACCGCATCGCTTGCAAGAGAGGATATAGCTTGAACAGTTACGTTGTAATGTCCTGTCTTATGTGGTTTCATAAAAAAGACCAGTTTTTCAGCTTTGTTTGCCAGAATAAGTTTAGAGAAATTCTGATTTGGTTTGGAAATGCCTTCAGGGTGATCCAAGATTTCAAGGTCTTTACTCTCTGTTTCAATTGTTACATTAGTCAGGGCGTCTTGGTCCATATAATTGCTTATGTAAATTGGAACTTCAACTATTTCCCCTGTAATGGAAAATTGTTAAATGTTTGGCTCTTCAAAAACCTCGCATTTCCTTACCGATCTTTACTAAGCTTGGTAAATCCATTGACAGAAAAAATCGTTGAAAAACCCTTAGGTTTGTGGTATTCTTTGTAAATGTCAACCCAGTATCAGGATGAATTGAGAATCCAGTTATAGCCCAAGTAGTTATTGAGTCCGGTGCAGTTCGTAATATATTCAAGCCTCCTGCTGGTGTCCTGAACATAAGCAAAATTTTCAATTTGAAAGCAAAACTATTAAACAAATTACTTCTTACGATTCAAAGTCTTCAAATAACCAACTTTCTGGGAAAAGTTTTCGGATACGAAATGGTGGTGCTATACCTCCATAAGCTACCCCGCCTGTTCCTCCTTTTTTTGGTGGAAACACATTTGAAAAGGTTATAATATCACCTGTTCTACCATTAAAATCCCTTAGATTGTAAAAATGAATAGAGTTCACGCTGGCAAGTTGCATATTGACAAAATCCTCATTCAAAATATCTTTCTTTTGGAGGTTGTGCAAAGCACTTCGATCAAGCCCCATCAAACCCACGTAGGACCCTTCATCAGTTGTAACGTTTAAGTAGACAGATTGGCCGGGTTTTGTTTCGTTGTCGGTTTTAATTTCCATCTGCGAATATTAATATTTCGAAAAACCATTAAGTGGTTAGAGTTATGAATATTAAGACAACTCACCGAATTGGTATGGGCCTTTTTTATAGGAACATCCTTCAATCGTCCGAAGAAACTCATATTTTTGATAAGATGGACATATATTGTAATCTTTGGAACCATTGTAAAGGTCACAATTATACGAAGAATGTATGTTGTTTCATTTCCGGGAACCTAATTCGAGTAACCTTCGTTGAATAAAAGGAAATCATTTGCTATAAAACTTACATTCATGTGGCCTGATTTTATTATATCCCCTCTCGATACAATTTCATACGCAAATTCCTCAATGGGCTCTGGGCTTGTGATTTTGATTTCAAGTTCTTGACCCTCCTGGGGACTAGAAAATCTTATTACTTATTGTGCTTGCTGTACAAATAAATTGGTCTTACATTTCGGTTAGCACATCCATTTCAATTAGTGTCAGTTTTTTCGTCATCCATTCTATTGGCGATCTAGATGTTTTATATTCCGCATACAAAAAGCATTCTGAATAATTTTTATTGGTTACTTGTACGATTGCAAAGTCCTTCCCAATTTGCGGCTTATACTCCATACGAACTTTATCAAAGTTATTTAAGTTATAGTCACCAATCACTTCGTTACAGCCAACTATAATTTCAATCGGAGTTTCGATGTCCTGAATCGAATTATCGTCCAAATCTGACATTAAAACTGTGACCTAAGCATATAGTTGTCAATTACAAAAAAAACTTAATCGTAATAATTTTCAAATAAACCTTTATGTTGAGCAATGCATCCGAGTTGAATATCTTGGGAGCTTGGAGGTAAATTCTGTAAGGTTCTTTATACACTTCAACTTCTAATGCCGTACGAGACTGTTCTTCACTTAAGTCATCATTTACAATAGCTTCTATATCGAACTTGTAAAGTGTCTCTAAAGGCTTAGGTACAAAATACCTGTTGGAGGGCAATTCTGATCGATTTTGGGGTTTAAGATGCAGATGTTTTTTTAAATTGAAACCAATTGAGATTTTGCCAAGAATTTTAGAAGCTGATGTTAATGTCGGGATCACTTGTGGGTATGGGGCATAGACATTGGTAACTGTTAGTGACAAATTTCCTTTAACAGGTTGACCATGGAAATAACTGAAAATAGTTTTTTTTTTAATTGCACATTTTTAAACAATCAATAAATTTATTAAAGATTTTTTGATGAAAGCTTTTAAAATTTATTTTGTGATGAATTGATTAAAAATGTTGCTTACTATTCGGTTAAATTTAAGAATAACATTCCTCTTTTTCAACTAGGTACTACTACTTTTACTTCTTCTTATACTTCTACTTTTTCTTCTATTTTATAGAAACAATGTGAACAAAAGCATACAATTACAGAAGTCAAATTTTTACAAAGTAAAATTAGCAAATGCAAAACATGATCCGAAGAAAACTTGGAGTATAATAAACGAATAAACTGTCAACTGATGAAATAATAGAAAAATATCTCTGTACACAATTGAGCTACAAATTAAAAAAATTATTAGCTCTGAGATTGTTAACCAAATTGGTCATGTCGCGATAGACGCCAGGCATGCATCCAGTATCCTGGATGTCCGAACTTTCCGAGGGGCCAACATAGACTCAGATCACTACCTGGTAGTATCTAGAGTCCGGATGCGGATATCCTTGGCGCCTCAGCGAAGAGAGATATTAGGAGAAAGTTAAACGTCGGTAAACCTTTATCACCAGAGACTGCCACAACTTTTGCCGACCGCGTCGCCCTCAATCTCTCAGAAAACGTACCAGCAGCACCAACTATAGACGAACAGTGGAATAATTGCCAACTAGCCATTAGAAGTGCCGAATCTGTTGTGCTGGATTTCAATCGACAACCAAAGCGAAACCTATAGTTCGATGAGGACTGTGGATAGGCACATGCAGCCAAGGACGAAGCATATGAGTCAATGCTGCAAGCTATGACCAGAACTGGTGAGAGAGCAGCCCGCGAGGTATATGTCCAAAAAAGAAGCGAGGAACACCGACTCCTAAGAAGGAAGAAGAGGGAGCATGAAAAGCAAGCGGTCGAGTCTATTGAGGGATGCTACAGCAGGGGTAACGCTCGAAAGTTCTATCAAAGGGTGAAACGATCTACCCAAGAATTCCAGCCCAGAATAGAAGCCTGCCGTGATAAAAATGGTAATGTCGTAGGAGATACGCAGACGGTGCTGAGAATTTGGAAGAAACACTTTTCCAATCTGCTAAGCGGCGAAGACTGCCAACCATCCGTTGCTATGCAGAACAGCCCATTCAACTTGGACGATGATGGTCAAAATATCCGTCCACCTGACCTAGAAGAAGTAAGAACGGCGATATCCAAACTTATGTCGCACAAGGCCGCGGGTTCAGATGGCCTGCCAGTTGAACTGTTTAAGGCAGCGGGAGATGACTTGGTCAGGAGCATACACCAACTCATTTCTAGAATCTGGTCGGAGGAAAGTATGCCCCATGAATGGAAAATCAACTAACGATTAGATTTTCACATTCCGGCAGATCCTGGAAAAAACCCAAGAATTCCAAGTCGATACGCACCATCTCTTCATCGACTTTAAGACCGCCTATGACAGCGTTGATAGAGACGAGTTATACAGAGCCCTGTCACATCTCGGCATCCCTGCCAAACTTGTCCGCTTGTGCAGTACGACAATGAAGGAATCTCGCTGCTCCGTCAGAGTCGGTAAGAACTTCACCGACGACTTTGATGTCGAGAAAGGTCTGAGACAGGGTGATGCGCTATCATGCAATCTCTTTAACATCGTGCTGGAAGCAATTGTGCGCAACTCAAATGTCAACACCAGAGGCACAATTTTTCAAAAGTCCGTTCAACTCCTTGCTTATGCTGATGACATTGACATCATAGGCAGAACAAAGCGAGCTGGTAGTGGAGCATTTGCAAGTATTGAAGCGGAAGCGGCGAAGATGGGTTTGACTTTTAACGAGACAAAAACTAAGAATATGCTGTAATCGAGAAGAGAAGTCCAGCACCATCGACTGGGACAAAATGTCACGATTGGCGGTTATAACTTCGAAGTAGTCAGAGACTTTGTTTACCTGGGATCCACTATTACATCGCACAACAATATCAGTGCGGAGATCAAATGAAGAATCACACTTGCAAATCGCTGTTTCTTCGGGCTTAGAAAGCATTTGAGTAGTAAAGCCCTCTCTCAAAGAACCAAAGAGACCCTATATAAAACTTTAATCATCCCACTCCTGCTGTATGGGACAGAGGCATGGACACTGACAAAATCGGATGAAAACCAGCTGGTTTGCTTTGAGAGAAAGATTCTTCGAGTTATGTTTGGCCCAGTGTGCATCGGTGGTGAGTGGAGAAGAAGATTTAACGGCGAACTTTACGGGCTCTACAGCGATATCAACCTGGTCAAAAAGCTAAAAATACAGCGACTGAGATGGCTAGGTCACGTGGAGCGCATGCACATCGACGCACCAGCCCAACGAGTCTTCGTATCCAACTCCGGTGGCCAACGCGACAGAGGAAGGCCTTATCTTAGGTGGCGCGATCAAGTGGTGATCGACCTCAACCAACTTGGTGTGCGTAACTGGTGGCAGCTAGCTAGGGACCGGGCTAGCTGGAGAGGTTTGCTAATCTAAAGTAAAGTAAGTAAGCTCTGAGATTGTAAGATTCTACGAGTATATAAATCTTTGTCTAAACAAAACTTTAATTTTTTTTTATAATTTTGCACGCGCTCAAGGGATTATGAATACCCTTTATATGTTTTTAACACAGCGCGGGCATCCGGTGAAAGAAGAGAAAGAAGGATAGGAAAGATGTGTGGTGCGATGTTCTGAGACTAGAGCTGGTAGACCAGGAGCCCACAGCAAATTTTGTGCGTGAAGATATAACCAAAAGTGGTTTATATGAGTATGAAGCCCTCAAATAACTAACGACAAATATGGAAGTCTGGCAGCATTTTTTTGCAGCTAAGATTAATAATAGTATGCCAAAGGTACATATATTTCCAAAATGTGGATCATAAGTATAACCACTTGAAACTGGCATTAAATAAAAGGGCAGAATGCACTGAATACAAATAGATAGGTGCCAGACGTTTTAGATGCAGCTTTCCCCTTGCCAGACGTACTAATAGTACGCAAAAAATCATTTGTTTAAACAATGGGTATAACCATATGTGTGATACATCAAAAAATTTGTAAAATTGTCCTTATCACAAATAAATAGGTGCCAGACGTTTAAGATGCAGCTTTCCCCTTGCCAGACGTACTAATAGAGTACTAAAAATTAAATTATTTTATAGATATAATAAATTGATTTTTATCTTATAATAGGTACGAGTAGGTAATAAGAACAAAAGTATGTACAAGTACTTAAAGAATATTATATTATTCACTATCAGACTCATCGGATGATTGCCTAGTATGACCATAATCTTCATTATCGGATGCATCCACTTCATTCTTCAAAATATCTTCCAGTTTATCAGGGGCTGCATTACCGTCGAACCATTTTACTTTATACATATTATCTTTTAATACCCATCCACAGTCCGATGGTGATAGTTGGAGTGGTTCATTCTTTACGGAATTCTTCCATACATAGCATATATAGTTGCATCTATTTAATTGCTGCAACAAAACCGATTTGTTTGGAGGCAAAAGACTTCCTTCAAAACCTAGCATAAGCAAATTAATATTATTTTATGCAGGTATCTATTATTATTAAAAATGTAACTTACTTCTGATATTTTTAAAAATTTTTTTGGTTGTGGGTTTGCAGGATTTAAAAAAAATTTCATACCTAGCTTCGTCTACGTTTAAAGCCCTTGTTTGATACATATTACAGACAAAATTTTCAATCCTTTTAAATTGTTCGTCAGTAGTATTTAATCCGTTTCCAAATTCAGAAAAAGTGGACTGAAAATCTGGACAACTTTCTAAAATTCGAAACGGCTTGATTTTCCCTTTCTTAAAGATGGATGGGGTATAATCACATCCAGTGAAGCAGTGAAAACCAGGTAGCGCAGCACAAAGCGTGGCTCCCAATCCGTGATAAATTGAATTCACGTCAATGTATCTGAGCGTATTTTTCGATAAATTTCCAACTTCAAGCCAGACTTTTATGCCGTTTTTTAAGTTAGGTAAATTGTAAAGCGCAATTATGAGCACATCCGTATCTGAGGACTTTATTACCACAGAAATGTCTTTTGGTAAAAATGACAAATGCAGCATCATACGTGTATCAGCTTCTTCTTGAAAACTCATTAGCTCTTTCACTTCTTCACGAAAAACATTGCCATTCTGAGTTTTAAAATGAAAGCATGTCGCATTGCTGGTGACAAACACATCTTTTTCCCCAATAATGTGATGATATTCATTTCCATTCCATTCCTCTACTAAAAATTCGATTAATCTCTTTTTGAAAGAGTTGCTCCTTAAACTTTTAATAAAATTAGCTGGTCGTCTTTGTGCTTTTGTAAAAGCGTTATAAGTAAGTTGCTCGTCTGAGTCGTTTCGCCTATCTCTTTCATGATCTTTTATGGAAGGTGATATTATTTGGTCAAATACAACATGTATATTATTTGCATTTATTCTGCAGATCTTCTTTAATATGTGCATAGCAATATTACCGAAAGTTAAAGGAATGTCCCCTAGTGTATGTAGAAGAAGAAAACCATCTAGAATTATGGCATAAATTTTATTTGGGGGAATGCTTATTGCTGTTTTTTCTAAATGCCTGAGTAGTACTGATTTATCCGTTTTTATAATAGAACCATCTAGATGACCGAATGATTGCGGTACAGGAGTTAGAGGATATTTAAAAATTTCTTTGATATCCACAGAATTTTGAGAAGCTATAAACAGTATTCGTCCTATTAAATTTCTTTCCATTTTTAACTCACAAACTTTCCCACTACCGGATTTTTGGGGTACTTTGCATTCGTTAGCGAAGTTAAGGATATCTGTTTTCGAGATGGCATTTTCGAATCTTTTAGGATCCTTCTCACATTCCCTTAAAAACGTGTCTCTTTTGTGTACACCAAATACTTTTAAATTCAATAAGAATTTTTCGGTTTTTTGAGATACACATTTTCCGGTATATAAATTAATTAGATTGTAACAGCAATCACCTGTGCTGGTTGTAAATGGGTTACTTAAGGTTTTAATTTCTCTAATTACATCTTTTAAATTTTCAGAAAACCGTCTTATTTCTCTTGTTTTTAAATCTCGGGTCACGTCGTCCTCCGTGATAGACCCAGGATATTATATAGCGATGTAATATTTGCGGTTCTATCTGTATGTGTTTTGGCCCATTTCTGTCTAGCGGATATAGAGTTGGTGAATGATGAAACACCAGTCATCCTATTTGCAGCATCGGCATTTATGGTTTGTTCTAATGTCAAATCTATGGGTGACATTGAGAAGATTTTGTTCGTTCTTTTTACTCCGAATCCACACTTTTTTATGTATTTTAGCAAGTCTGGATGAGTATCATTTATATTACATAAATTTTCTACGAGTTTTACCGTCCATCGTGCATAGTTAGGGTGATTTAAAGCGAAAAAATATGCTGCCATTTGATTCAGTGAATAAATGTATAAATTAAAATCACCACATCTAATGCTTCTTGACAAATCATTTCGTAAGTCAATCATTTCAACATATTTCATCCAATATGCCGCTGTTGGACCGTGGGAACCGCTTAATGTTTTAGTAGTGTACGCAGCATAACGTGAAATAATGGAAACAAGACTTGTCGGTAAATCTGCATCAGATCCAGCCATTTCGAAAAATTCCACATCAGTTTGCAGATCATCAATACATTTATTTACTTCTTCAATAAATGCTTCAAAATGCAGAACTTGTATGGCCGCACTTAGCAAGATATGCAAACGCTTGCATCTGTTGTAATGGGTTCCTATTCATAAATAAAAGGAGACTCAAATAATGTGAAATGGGCAAAGATCGTGAGGCTTACCGGAAATAAAAGCCTGCAAAGAACCTTGAGCAAGGACATCAGCATTCACTAATGCAATTTCACCCCCTGAGCCGTCAAGAAATTTTCCTACTGCTTTGTAAAAAGCCATTTCAATGTGAAAGTTCCCAAGCAGAATAAAAGCTCGATCAAAACGAGGCGATTCCTGATGCTGAATCTGTAAAGCTATTTTCGCAATCGCTAAGTCGTAAGTTACGAATATATATTTTTGATGACACTCCTCGGCTATTTGAATAGACCTCTTAAGCGTTTCCAAAACAACCGAATGGCTCGTTGGTGATGCATTGATCGGTGGCAAATAAAACACATTTTGCTGTGGTAAATTATCTTCAACATGATATGAGTTCAAACCAGTCCACATTGGTGTATTTACTCTGTCACAGAATAAAGAAATGAGCCATATATAATCAAGCTCCCTTGCCTTCCGTGTTGAAGACTTATAAAGGTCTACATTAGTCGTAATCGAATCGGAAAGCGTTGAAATTATTTTCGGTTTTTTGTAATAAGGTTCGATTTCGAGTAGACGAGTAGAACATGCACAGGTACTAATAATATTTATTAATCCCAACACATAAGCACAAAGAGCGAGTTTCAACACTCGTGTGGTGAAATTGAATGTGATATTAAGTTTGTTTTGTTGTATATTTGCCTCCATAATCCATACATTGTATACAATGGGTACTATTCTATATCTTTTTGCGATGGAACTAAAAAGAGAAACGCAACTATTTTTCGTTGTTAGTTCCAAAATTGGATGGAACTAAGTAGAGAAACAGAACTATCTTTCGTTGTTAGTTCCATGCCATCTCCTTTGGTTAGTTGTATCTCCCTCTCTCAATGAATACAAAAAAAGACACCGATTGCATAAAACAAAGCTATGCTGTAGCAATTTAAAGTACCTGAAAATGTGAGCTGTGATATCAATGTCATTATTTTTTAATTAGTTCGTTTCTATTTTTGTTTTATATCATGATTATATTTATTATTTATTTTCAATTTGTGTCAGTGGGAGTTAGTAATGGATATAATGTGATTTACAACAAAAATTGAATAAATACAAAACCCCTGATGAAGTAAGGAAATCTTACGAAACCATGGGTAAAAAGTGGAATAGTCTTTTTATTCGCATTCAAAAAACAAATAGACCAAAAAAGCATAATATATCATCTAAAATAAACTTCTTGTTATTGAATACATTCATATTATATATCTATATCTATATATATATATATATATATATATATAAATATCTTTACTTCCTTATCTTTACTATTATATAAAGACGAAACAATTATTACTTATGTCACGGGTAATCTCAGAAAGTATTCAACCGATTTACTTCAAACAAGTTTTATAATTTTCCTTATTCTCTTAAGCATGTCTTAGGATATTTTTTATTTGTTAAATATATGTCTTGGGTTAGATTATTAACTTTGAAAAAAAATCGTACATTTTTTTGTCAAAGTTGATCAACATATTCACTCACGTTCTTAAACTGGCTTGATATTTTACAAAACTGAGATTTTTTTGTAAGAAGTCAATAGTTTTACGCAAATTTTAAGACTTAAATCATTTCCTAACTGCACTTATAAGCTGAAAAATAAATGTATTTACAAATTATATATTTATTAAATTTTTGTATTTTTGCATCTATGAATTCAATCGATATGACTGGGTAGCTGCTTTGTTCCATTTCATTATCGTTCCGTAATTGTTTACATTTTCTTTTGTTTGCTTCTGAATTTCTGTATACTAAATTGTTCGCTCATCCGTAAAACGTAGGAAGAGAAATTATATATACACATATTCAAAATTAAACATATATGTTTTAATTTTGAATATGTGTGTAGTAAAGGACATAATTATTTGCGTTTATTCTTTCTTTTTTCTCTCTGCGTCTTGAGTAAAAAAGTACATATAGAAGCCGTAAATAGAGTTTTAAAAGACTTAAGGTATTCTTCATCGAAGCTGGGGTGGAGTAACAATGGTTTTTTTTTTTTTAGATTTTCGTCAAACGATGCCAATTATTCTTAAGGGGACTCGGGCTGATATCATAAAAGCTTGCCCTAAATTATCTTTTACTTGGCAAAGTGTCCATAAACTTCAACTTTAAACCAATATTAGAGTAGACCTTACTAAAAACACTGACAGTGCTGAGTTCGCATCTCTTCTGCTAAAAATTGGTGATTCAAAATATATTATCTCAGGCTCAGATAATATAATTCTATTAAAGGAACGTTTCTATGGAGCCTTGCAATCTTTGAAATCGATACCGATTTCTTGGTTTTGCGAAAGACTATTGTGTCACCAAAAAATAATCCAGTTAATGAAATAAATAATTATGTGCTCCTAAGTTTAAAAACAGAGTCATATCAATACAAAGCAATTGACAGTGCTGTCGATGACAATGACATAGTAAACTACCGTCAAGAATTTCTCAATTCGCTGAACCTTGCAGGTCTTCCTTTCTACCAATTGAATTTAAAAGTTGGCACATCGATTATGCTAATAAGAAATCTCAGTCCCCCAAACCTATGCAATTGCACACGCCTCCAAGTAAAAAACCTTTGCAAAAATGTAATACAAGTTCAAATTCTTACCGGACCTGCAGTAGGAACTCATGCACTTATTCCCAGGATACCAATGATACCAACAGATCTTCCCTTTCGATTCAGACGTCTACAGTTTCCACTAAAACCATGCTTTTGCATGACAATCAACAAAGCTCAGTGTCAATTATTTCAATTAATTGGGGTAGATCTCAGAGAAAATATTTTTTCCCATGATCAACTATATGTTGCACTTTCAAGAGTAGGCTCAAAAAATAAACAGTTTTTACTTCTTCATGAAAATGCTAAAACGGCTAAAATTGTATACCCAGGAGACTTGAAATAAAACAAATTTAACATGTACTAATATCTGTTTTTTTTTTTTTAAGAATTTATGGGACAACATCAATTCTTTTCTTAGGCTACGGTAAGATTAACCATATTATTAACTTTTTACTAAAAATATGACACCAATCATAGAAAAGGCCTTGGTTGGTAAACATTTATAGTGAGACTAATTATTCTTAGCCTTTGCGAAGCAACGCGAGCACGGGTCTGCTAGTATATATTTATATATACATATATATTAGAAATTTATTTTAATCCTATAAAAAGGAAATTAGGTTTGTAATATTCTTAGGTAAATAGGTAATTGAATTGAATAGAAAAGCGATATTTTGATAAAACGAATTATTCGAAAAGTATTTTAATCAAAAGTTTGAGTCATGCATAATGGATTTCGTTCAAATTTGATTGAAGCGGTTCCCTATGTAGGTATGTAGGTACAATATAAAGATAGATCTGTTTTTTCTATTTTTAAAATATTTTAAATTTATGCATACTTATATATCGCTGCCCTAAAACTATTATGTTCTATGTTGCCGTACCTCTATTCTGAGAAAATCGTGATCAAAGTTTTACATAGCTAATTTTATGTCAAAAAATTATATTTTGTTATGGAAACAATCAAGCATTAATACAAATTACATTTTATATTAATTTTGTAAATAAATTTAGCTTTTTTGCTTGCTAGCTCCAAGTTATTTACACTATTTACTTTTTACATATAACGTTTTTCTCACTTGATTGGCCTTTTTATAAATATTAGCTGCGTTTTATTATCTACGGTCTACGAGATCCAGGTTTCTATCGGGGTTTCTATCTGGGTTTGCAAATATTAGTATTAAATTCGGCGAACAGAGGGTACATATCAGTACATAACCCAGATCATTTACTGAGTGAACCATATGGATTATTGGCGATAATAAAACACGGCTATTTTGTTCTATGTCTGACTTAGAACATTAAAACACTGAGAGATATATATGGAAAACCGAATTTTCTAATTTTAGCGAACTAGTAAAACACCTTTTTCTTAATAACACGGCTTTCAAAGCCTTTTTAAAATTTATTAATGGGAAATAATAATTACACAAACTGATTTCAAAAAGGAATATTGCAACCTAAATAGCAACGAGTTATGCACTGTGATTATTAATAAGGTTCATAAAAAAATCATGATCAACTTTAGGCACAAATGGCAACATGGCTTTAAATGATTTTAGTTTTGATTCGGGCATTTTAATTTTCTTTGAGATTTCCTTATGAATATGCCAATAAGATATAAAACTGTTGTTGGTATTAGCCCTTCTCGGAAGTTTGTCGTATCTAAGAGAAGTATATTCGTAATCCTGAATATATTTGATTTTATAGCCAACACGCAAAAAATCATTGGTAAATTGTAATTGACAAACTTTAGTGAATGCAATCGCCTTAAAGTTGAAGGACTTTGAGCAATCTTGGAATTTTTTTTTTGAAATTAACGGATGTCATTTGCATTATTACCAATTTTGATTTTTTATATGACACAGATAATAAAATTCTCATTAGTGACACCGGAGAATAATATTCTCTTTTTGCAAGTCGTCTCTAGATGACACTGTGGACGGCATCGATTTCTTGAATGCAGGAGTGGCCAGGCACACTGAATCGAAGCGTAATTTTTGAAGTTTGTCCGTGCGTTCTTATGAAGTCTAACAATGCAAATGACATTATAGAATTCCTATTTTGAGGAACACAGGAATCTGCCCAAAGAATAATTTCTATAAAGTTAGAATTATCAGTGAAAACCCGTTCTAAAATTTTTGTTAAAGCACTAGCCAAATCATTTCCGCTACTTCCCATCGTACTTTCATTCCACAATGCACAGTAAACCTGGAAGTATAATTTTTTGTTAACTAAATATAACGATATTTCTGCTTTAACACATTCTGCAAGTCAAAATATAACACAGGAATATTGGATTCCTGTTGATGTTTTTTGAACTTCGAGTAGGTGATCCTCATACTTCTTTTTCAAACTTTCCAACATATTTTTAGAATTTAGCATGGCTCTAAATTCTTTGCAAAGATCGCAGCGGTCTTGTTTAGGTTAGAAAAAAGAGGGCGGGTCAATAAGTCAGTGACTTTTTGAATTTCTGACCTCTTTACTGAAACAGCAACACTGCTCCTGTCAACAGGCATCTGTCAGTTGACTCCTGTTAAAATTTAAACTTGCAGCGTCAGTTAGTTTGTGTTTGACAGCTATTTTTATCAGACTACTCACTAATTTGAGGAGAAAATGGAAAAAAGTGAATTTCGTGTGCTTATTAAGCATTATTTCTTGCGAAAAAAACCATTACCGAGACCAAGGCTAAGCTTGATAAATACTATGGGGACTCTGCACCATCGATTTCAATGGTAAAAAAGTGGTTTACTGAATTTCGTTGTGGCCGTACAAGCACTGAAGATGCCGAACGTCCTGGACGCCCAGTTGAGGTCTCTACACCCGAAACAATCGAAAAAATTCACGATATTGTGTTGGCCGACCGAAGATTGAAAGTGCGAGAGATTGTGGAAGATGTAGGGATCTCGCATGGCTCAGTGGTTTCAATTTTGAATGATCACTTGGGCATGAGAAAGCTTTCCGCAAGATGGGTGCCGCGTTTGCTCACAGTCGACCACAAACGCAATCGTGTAACAACTTCACAGGAAGGTTTGGCGTTGTTTAATCGCAATATGGAGGAGTTTTTGAGCCGTTTTGTAACCGTGGACGAAACATGGATCCATCACAAGACACCAGAGATCAAACAACAGTCAAAACAGTGGGTTTCTAAGGGTGAATCGGCGCCAAAGAAGGCCAAGGCGGGTTTGTCAGCCAATAAAGTTATGGCGATTGTTTTTTGGGATGCACGCGGGATAATCCACATTGACCACCTTCAAAAGGGAAGAACAATCAATGGGGAATTTTATGCCAACTTATTGGACCGGTTCAATGACGATTTGAAAAAAACCCGACCTCATTTGGCCAAGAAAAAAGTTCTTTTCCACCAAGACAATGCAAGGGTGCACACATGTGCAGTTGCCATGGCAAAAATCCATGAATTGGGCTATGAATTGCTCCCTCATACACCCTATTCTCTAGATTTGGCTCCGAGCGACTACTTCGTGTTCCCAAACCTGAAGAAATGGCTTGGTGGAAAAAGATTTGACTCCAATGATGAAGTCATCTCGCAAACAAAGGCCTATTTGAGGACCACGACATATCATTTTTTTTGGAAGGGATACAAAAATTGGAGAAGCGTTGGACAAAGTGTATAGAGCTCAAGGGAGACTACGTTGAAAAATAAAATTATTTTTTTATCAAAAAATCTGTGTTTTATTCCAAAAGTCACGGACTTATTGACCCGCCCTAAACGCGATTTCAGACTAAACTAAACGTCCTAGACTAATCAAACTTTACACTGTTTTATTAAATTCGTTACTAAATATATTTCTATAGCTGCAAAGCTTAAGTTGTTGTTCATCTTCTCTTTCAGCCTCTTCTATAAAAAGGCGGTACATAGCTGTTATATTCAATTGGGATTCAAGAAATTGCTTATTTGTGTCTCGCTTACAATAATGCGAATCTATTGTTGGAATTTTTTTTATGTGATTTCGCACTGCTTCTTTTAAATGCTCTGGAATACTAGTTTTTATATGTTTACCCTGTTTCGATGTTGATGGTGTTCCACTAACAGAGTCTTTTGACTTATGTATTTGATATATTCTCTGTTGACTTATATCTAAAGTACCCAGGAAAAAGTCTTTGCAAACACGAAAACGATTAAGTCTGATTTCAAAAAAATATCGAAAAGAAAATTGTTTTCTTGAGTTTTCAGCTGATTTCCCGAGTCTCCTAAGTGAAACAATATCTCGTTCGGTACATTTTAGAAGGAAACTTTTTTTTGGCACTGCTATCGATTGAATAGAATAAATTAAATATTTTTGAGCGTTCATCATTACTTATAAGTTTGCACTGAAAAGAGCAGGTTTTAACACAATCTTTTCTTGTTTTAATTTTCCTCGCGGGAATATGTTTATTTTGCGCATTCAAATAATCACTTCCTTCTTCTCGAAGCTGTTTTATTCTATTACGTTTCCAGGTGGATTCATTTCTTTGTCTTTTTCTAGTCGGTACTAAAGAATAGTAGGTATATTCAAGATTTTTGTCTGTTATGAGTACCTTTTATCACGACTCAATATAAGAGTCTGAAAAATATAGCTGGAATTTGACTGTCTTCGGCCTGGTTATCTGCACCAATCATTGTTTCAGAATCATAATTATTGATAACTTCAGAATCACATCGATTTATTTCGACTAAGTTAACTTGTGCATCTTCTTCAGATAGCCCACGATTTGTGGTTACTAAAATTGTGTAAAAGTATTATAAGAACCCAGGTAAGAGCTTTATTATTTTTCACTTACCAGGAAAGTGGGTGCTGTTAGTGGAGTATCTGCTTTCAGAAAGAATATCATTAAGATATTATTCATACATTAATTCTTCGTTTGGTGCGGAAGTAATTTATTCACTCAAGGAACACATTTTATTATAAATTTAATGTAGTTTTCCGATTTAATTTTTAAACAACTGCAATCTTTCTCACAACCAAAACTTAATTAATAGTAAGAAAGCGCAAAAAATTACATCAACGGTAAATTTTAGAAAGGCGAAACAAATCGTTCTATGTATAACGGTTTGTCTATTGAGGGAAAGAATACAAAATTCACACAAAATGTTCTATGTTAGACATAACATAGAACATTTTAGCTTTCTTCGAAAATAATTAGTGCTTTAACGTTGTAAGTTTTAAAATAAGTGCAAACATATTTTGAAATCAATTGTTTTCGAATATTACTTCAAGCAGAAAAATTGTTCTTTGTCAACTTAGAACCTTATAGTACTTAGGTTAGAACCTTATAATACTTAGGTTAAAATCTTTTAAAAATATATTTTTCTTTGGGCTATACAAACACTCGAATTAGATACAATTTTAAATTATACATATTCTTGAAGCTATTGAAGAGACTAAAATTTTGGTGTAAAAAACTCATTTTTTGCATTTTCTATGACATAGAACATTATAGTATTGGACCAGCGATATGCATGTACAAGTGTACTACATACTTACAAACTCTGCTTTTTAAGATGGTTTTCTATTATTAATTAGAATTTTATTTAAAATTTAAGAGGTAGGTACTTAACTTAAACTTCGTAAAATGTATTCACGCGAGGGCGAAGAGATGCCGTTAATAACTAAATATATTTAAAAACATTTAAACCAGAATGTAGAATATACCTATAGTGTGCATATATTATTTTTAAGGAATTGAACTTTTTGAACCCAAAAAAAACCCGGTGAATTTTTAAAAAATACTACAAAATGTGTCCAATTCAAAATCAAATAATCTATTCCATGTTTGAATTTCACTTACATGTTATAAAGGATTTGTTTTCTTCTATAGCTTCTACCATATGAACAGGCAGTGTAAGTGTTTGAGGCGTTTGAACAAATTTATTGAGAAGCACCGCCTGATAGAAAGTAATCAATATGATTTCCAAATAAGAAAAAGTACAGGAAAACTCCTTGGAGAATTCTGCACCTTGTAAATATGAGCCTCAACAAAAATCATCATGTGTTGGTAATGCTTGTCGAATTCAGCAAGGCATTTAACACGTTAAGCCATGTAAGACTGCTCGTTGTCCTCTATAAAAATTCAATTGAATTAGTTAACACAATTAAATGTATCGGAGTCACTATAGATGATCACTTCCTATGGCAAGAACATATATAAATAACTTAAGGCTAAGACTCAAAAGTACTATGTTTGCTCTTTTTTACCTTGAGAAATATTGAACAAAAATATTATAAAACAAGTTTACTTTTCCCTAGTTGAATCGCGATTAAGGCATGGCGTCCATGGGGAAATGCTTCAAAAACACACACTGCTAAGCTTGCTAATCTGCATCAAAATAATTGACAAAAACCATCTCTATTTTTAATTTCTGAGTATATTTCAGATGACAGCACGTCTAGAGTACTATGATGATTCAAGCTTCCAGCTACATATTTGACACATCATCAAAAGCCAAAGACGAGCGCAGGGACTTGAAATTACAGCTGTATACAACAATTATGGCAGAAGGTAATTGAGCTACACTATACCATCAATAATGAATCGGATTCCAGTAAACTTGAAAAATATCCAAAACTTTACAAAATGTAAAAAATCTATTAAACTATTCTTTTTGAACTGAACTCCAAAAAGCAGTCGAAATTGCTTTTACCTATACTTAATTTTAAGAAAATTCATTTAATGTTTAATTTTTAATCTCGCAAAATAAGCACTTTACTTAAATATTATTCTTGTAAACAATTTTTGATATCCAAAGCAATTCAAATAACTTTTAAAAATTCAACCACTCACATTTGACTTGTTTTACCATGAATCTGTGGAGAACCTTGAGGCTATAGGCGCGAACATGCAACTTTCAGTTTTGCAACAGTTTGGTTGCTAAAGTGAATACCATGGACTTATATGAGAGTACGTGCACATGCAAAACATATTCAGTCTGCGATTCGAGCAACTTTAAGTTTTTGTTTTGGCACAAATCGAACAATCGCCCCAAATAAGTTCTTCAGTTTGTATCACACCGAACTATATGTAACTGCGCGCACATTGAACCAAAATATTGTCTGTGTGTTGGTTTATCTCGTTGATTGATTTTTAAGCTGCTTAAGTACGCGATCATCGTTTAACTAGTGATTAAACTATTTCGTTTCGGAAAAATTGCATGTGCGCGCCTAGCCTAATAGTGTTATTGCTGATTGATCATTCATTTGATGTGAAAAGCGACTTACCTGGAAATTATTTCGAAAACCATTTGCTCATGGTAAACCGAAACTTTTTTGGTATATATTTTCACATTGAATTTCGGCAACACATATCTGTCAACTTGAAAGTTTTTAACTGCTAAACTTCTATCACCTTCAAGAACTTTTATTGTCCATATACCCAAGACAGGAAGTTGAGAAAGTTGAAATTCACTCCTAAAAACGCCCTGGACAAATTTGACATCGAGAATGGTCCTTAAAAGATTTTGATGATAGTCCTATAATAATGGAGACTTTATATATAATTTGATTTTAAGCTAATAAAAGTCAACTCACATAAATTTTAACAGTTATACGTTCATCGAATTTCGCAGGTCTTGTCAATTGATCAATGGAAATAACACGAAATTTTACCAATTCGCCGGGCTTATATTGTGCCTTGTTAGTCTGAATGAATACCCAATGTTTTTCAGTTTCGAAATAAATTAATTGTGAACCTTCGCTTATGATGCCACGATAGCCAAAAACTTCAAGGTTTCCATAATGTTCGGTGCTGATTCTAGATGGCGCATGAAATTCAACCAATTTTGTTGTTCCTGGTTTAACCTCAATACTCTCCAGTCCATAGAATGTATTGCGTTCTGGGTAACTTGTGAGGCTGATGTTAAACCAACAGGATTTGTGGAAATCATTTACTGTGATAGACACGTGGAAAGTAGAGTGTGGTCGGACTGTTCCGGGTGCAACAATGGTATAATATCTGAGAAGAGAAAATTGTATTTATCAAGTTCTATTTCCAAATCACAAAATGGATGATCATAGGATTGCCCTTTGGCCACTTTTTGAGTGTCCGGACTCTTTTTTCAAAGTCAATTATGTATACATTTACTCGACGATAAAAATATTACATGTATTTATTATGGGAATAATTTTTGCACAAACAAAATTATATGCGTTTACATATTTTTCATCAGACTGTTAACAAACAAGAAGAACAAATATTATACTCATCACGAATATTTTTCCGTGCAAAATAATTATGTCAGTAACAAAGAATCTGTAGACCGAATAAAATACATATTGTTTTCACCACACATGTTTTGTGTTTCTCACCACCAATTCTTTCTGCTTTTAAAACAGATCTAAGTTAAGCCTAGTACTTATATTAATCTTTTGATCGAAAAAAATGTTTGTTGAGAAAAATTAGTTTTCTTCTGACAGAATATCTTAGGCTTAATTGAACGTGCCCAATAAACTAAATGACATTTGTTAGCTTGGAATTTTCTTTCTTATAATCGAAAGGATCTGTCGTGTTTTTTTATTTGCGATTATAGGTACTATAAGGCAAGTTATGTATTCGTAAAAAATTTTTTTTTTCTAACAATCAAACATGACATTGCGATCATAGAGAACACCAAAAAAGTGGGTCCCGCAATTCCGTCTGTCTGTCTATCCTCGAGTCTGCAGCCTAAACGGTTCGGTGGATTTGCTTCAAACTTGGTAGATATTATTTTTTCGGTGATATGCCCACACGTTTTTTTCATTTTTTTTAAGACGACAAATAACAGTAGCACCCATAAAAAATTTTTTTGCCAAAAACAAAAATCTTATTTTTCTCAAAAACGGCAACGATTTTTATAAAAAAAAATCAGTTTATTAATGAAGGGAAAGGGTACATTTTGATAATTTTTTTTTTGGAAAAAATTGTAATTTTTGGTACCTCTAGTACAACCATTTTTTTGGTTTTCTATTTTCGCGGAAAAGGTTAATTTGATTTTTTTTTGGGAATTTTTTACGCATAAGGTCCTAGAAAGTTTAAACACTAGCCCTTTTTTATTGGTAAATGTATACGCAGTGCAGCAAAATTTTATTCAGTTAACACCAACAAAGGAAAAGTGCCAATAAATTAGGCAGTAAAAATAGTGCGGATTAGTGTAGATAAAGCTTTGGAATATTTGGAATGGAACGACTCGCTCGGGTTGCAGACGAAACGCTTTTGCACCATAGGTGGCAGGCAGAGAGAGAGATGAAAATGTAGACTGTATATAAAAAGAGAATAATAGTTTTATTCAGACTGTCATTACTGCGCTACCTATAGATCGCCAATAAAATACGTCTACTATTGTATACCAACATTTTTCAAAAAAAAATTTTGTTGGAAAATATTTTTTTTTAAAACATTATCTCTAGAACGAATTCCATTTTCCTTTCGTTTTTTGACTAATTAAGAAAAATTTTTGTCTTGTGTTTAATTTTATTGGTAGTTAAATAAACGGAGTTTACTAAATATTAGTACATTTTTCTGCTTTCTATTTTATATGAATAAAAGCTAATTATTGGTCATAATTTTCCCATTTAATTTATTTTACTTTGCACCAAACTTTTTCATTGCTTCTGACAGCTGTGAAGGGCTACCATTTTTACAAAACTAAAACCTAGGGTCGATGTGTTTTCTTAGGACTTTCTTAACTTAAGCTACTATGGATAGATTTCAAATAAAACACTTATATACTATTTTGGTCTTTTTTTATTTTGGAAAAATTGAGAGTTTTACGTAGGTGCGGTGCAAATTTTTTCTATTGAATTTATAATATATACTAGCAGAGCCGGCCGCGCGTTGCTGCGACTTTATTGTATTGCGTTCCATTATTACATATTAAGATTGGTATTGTTCAGGAAGTAATTGGTAAAGATTCTAGTTAATATCAATCAGTGATTTCCATTAATTAAGAACTAAATGATGAACAATATTACTCGTTGATATGTCTTTAGTTAAATCAAATAAATTTGATGATTTTCCAACGCATGATCATGCAACATACAACTACAAGTACAAGCCTTAAATTGTCATTTTCTACCCTTGCGACTTATTTATTGTCGTTGCGAAAGCCAATCGTAGCCTTTTGAATGGTATTGTTAATTCTGATGGAATCATATGTATTCGAGGTAATAGGAGGATTTTTCCTTTAAACTTTACAGTTAATATAGTTGCTTCAAGTACGCTTCTGGTAATTCTTCTGATGACTAATCGTAAACGGTTGCAAAATTTTTGTGGATTTTAGTTACGCAAAAGAATGACCGGTGAACCAATTTTCAGATAGAGCTTGTGTGGCGGCATTCCTAGCATATCCAGGGAATTTAAATATTCAGTCGGAAAACTGACGATCTCATTTTCATCAATAATAGTATCAATTGACTTAAAAGTCATAAAATCACCTGGCGAAAGATGTTAAAAGAATAAATTTAATGTCTTAAATTTAGGTTTTTACGCTGATGAGGACGATGCTGGTAAGAACACACAACCAATATAATGTATATAAATTTGCTAATATTTTTCTTTGATTTCAGGGTGTCCTAGAAGAAGAAAAAGTCTCAGTACTGAGGACGAAGCGAGGGAAGCATCTTTAAGATCCGTAAAATAATTGAATGAAATAAGATTAAAGTTTAAGTGTATACCTATGTCATTTTTTCAGACAGCCTGTAATGAAAATATGTTTTATGTGTAGTAAGTTGTCTCAAATCGCAATTTTCAAAATTTCATGAAATTCGGTTCACAATCAACCAAAATATGACTATTTGGTAGCAAATAAGAGTACGTACGTATACATCCAAATTTTAGAAGTTTTTTTCATTGGCACAGTCATCTTGTATTTACTGGAAATAACATAATCAACCACGCTGCTGATCAGTTTTGCCAATCATTAAATTTTCTTCTGTGAATTATACGATACTATATCTGTATACGAATTTCCCATAAATGTACGAATAATTGTTTGGTTCTATGAAAACTGAATTTCCCTTTCAAAATACAGTTTTGGTTATTCTTATTCTGAGACCAAAAGCCAATACTCTAAAAGGTGGTATCATTCTAATTCTATTAAACTATATACTAAATAAAATTAATGAAGTGTGAGCCCTGATTGACTCACAACAACAACGCAGAGAATCGTAGATATCTTTTGTTTTCACGTTTCTCATATTTTTGTTTGTGTATGGAATATAAAATAAAATGGACAACTGTATCGCACGTACTTGCCTTTATGTTCGATCACATCGTATGTAAATGATTTCTATTAAGAATTTAAATATAAAAATATTTTTTACTTAATTTCTTATACACAAAATTTCTTTAATTTTTATTCTAAAAAATTGATTTGGCAATTTTAAACATTTAATAATATAAACTTTAAAATGATATTTCAAAAAAAAGAGTAAGACATTTTCAAAATATTGAATTTTCAAAAAATATTTTTTTTTTCAAAAATTAAAAAAAATATTTTTCGAAAATTTTGGTATTATTTATAATTCGAAAAAAACGTGGCGCGATTATATCATTATATGCTGTTTAGGCATACCACTAACAACATGTGATTGAGTAAACTAGCATACCCATAAAATAGGACAACGAAATAAATAAAAAAATGCGAATTATAAGGCACATAAATAAATAAGACACGGTAATTCTCTCCGCATTAGTTCAGCCGCCTTCCCTGGAGATAAATCTAAAATCAACAACCAGCTCTAGTCTCAGAACATCGCGCCACACATCTTTCCTATCCTTCTTTCTCTTCTTCCACCGGATGACCGCGCTGTGTTAAGAAAAACATATAAAGGGTATTCATAATCCCTTGAGCGCGTGCAAAGTTATAAAAAAAAAAAAAAAAATGTAAAAATAAAAAAAAAATTTTATGGCAGGTACCGTTAATAGAATAATATTTTTAAAAAAATGTTTGACCAAAATGTAGACTATCACACATGTTCTGCATTCCGAATGAAAAGGAATTCAAACCGAATTTTATTTTCACTTAAAATGAAATAACGTGTTCGGCATTTCGAGTGGATTCAACTCCTTCCAATTCACTTCGAATTCATTTTAGGACTGTCAAAATCAATTGTTACAGACAATTTGTATAAAGACGGTTCATATTCGGAATGTAGAACACGAATTTTCATATTCAGATACCTAAAATTCCACATTCGGAATGAGCTATTTACAAACTTTATTTTATGTGGAATACAGAACATCTAAAATGTGGAATACAGAACATCTAAATTTCACTTTCGTGCCTCTAATTAAACAAAAATGAAATACAGAGCATGTGCGTATATCTAAAATAGTGCACACACTTTCTTTTATCAAAATCGTTAGAGCCGTTTTCGAAATAATCAAGATGGTAGAAAAAATTGTATGGCAAGTACCATTATTATTAAGTATTAAAAACTATCCTATCTTAGGAACACCAGCAAAATAAACATTTTAAAAAAAAATCATGAAAATCGGTTAGATATGTAGTTTCGGAGTTCATTCAACACATCAACGTGCCACGAGATTTGTATATAATAGATTTGTATCGCGAGTTCCAAAATTATATTATTTCTGAGAATTGTTTTTCATAAAATAGGATTCTGACAAATACTTGTCAAATATGCCAAACTTAATAAAGAACTATTAAATCATCAACAACAACAACAAAAAACAATATAAACTTACAGTTGTGGCGAACTATTTAAGAATGATACATTGGCAACAAACTTTTCATGTTGTTTTATATAAATTTTTGTGATGCAGTATTGTATTCATTTTTTTTTTGCAATTTGTATCATTAAAAAAAGAAACAATAATTATGTAGCAAAAAAACTAAGGGAAACATAAAATTAAATTCAATAGCGCAAAATTTTAAACAGCCTGATGTTAAGGGCTAAGCATGCTACTACTTAACAGTTTGCTAAGCACTTTACTAATATTTTCCTAATTTTAAAAACTTTTTAACTAGCACTAACATACTAAATCTATTTGTTTAATAAACTACAATTAAACACGCCTAAGATAGTGCAAACAAGTAAGCGAACATAACCTTTTGACGTTTGTAAATGTCAAAGTGGCATATGGATTTAGTACGATACTAAAAAAATAAAGTAGCCATTTTGTGATTTTAAATTTAGTAAAATATTAAGAAAATAGTACGATACTAAACTGGTGTAATATTGGCAAAATCCTCTTTTTATCCTAGGATCATACTAAATCGATTAAAATGTTGCGCCAATATATTTTGGTAAATGATAATTAGCATGGCGATTTAATTAAGATTGATAATACAATAAGTAATATTTTAATCTTATTATGCCGTTTTTCCTCAGTATTTTGTCGGGAATCCTTTGTTTTCGATTATACAGCCTTACATGGCCTTGGCATTGATGCAATAAGGTCCTGACAATTTTTTGTTGTTATATTATTCCAAGCTGTCCTTGTGTTTTCATACTTTGCTAATTTTATGTATATTTACTTCTTTTATTAATTCGTACCACAGGTTTTAGAATGGGTTTAAGTCTGGACTGCATGATGACCAGTCGATGATATCAACAGAATTATTTTGAAACAATAACCTCGTTGACCTAGCAGTATGCTTCGGGTCGTTGTCTTGTAGAAATCTCCATGTTACTGGCAATTCTCCACCTGCATAGGGTAGCATTACATTTTCAAGTACACTACAAATGTAGTCTTGGGCCTTCATTATGCCTCCTATGCGATACAACGGTCCAAGTCCTTTATGTGACATGCAACCCCATAGCATAATACTACCTCCTCCATGCTTGAGCGTGGCTGTGGTGGGATTGAAAGCTTTATATTTTGGCAGTCGAACATATTGTTTTCCACAGGACCCCTCTATATTTATTTTGGTCTCATCACTCCAGAGTATTTTCTCCCATTGTGAGGTCGTCCAATCCTTATGTTGTCTTGCAAAAGCTAACCTAGCCTCTCGGTTTTTTAGTGACTGCAATGGTTTTCTTCTGGCTGATCTGCCAAAAAGCTGGCTTTCAATAAATCGCTCTCTAATGGAGCGCGCAGAGAGTCCATTTGGATCCTCGCCGAAAACTGCCTTTCTAATACCGTTTGAACTTAAAAACGGATTTTTGCGGTCCGAACATTCAGCCTGTCCAGAGCTTCATTGGTTTTGCGGGGTGTTTTCTTTCTTTCTACTTTTTCGGTGGTTTGATGTTTTTCTACATATTTTACAGCGTTAAAGATCATTGCTTTCCAACAATTGAGCATATTTGCAATCGCATTGTATGAACATTTGTTAATTTCTGCGAAGTTTTATTATGACATCCCTCATGCCTGCTGTACAGCTCTTTTTCCTACCCATTTCACCTTAAAAATATCTTGGAACATAAAAAAAATTATTAAAATGCCTTTAATTTCAAATGAGTTAGTATATTTACCAACAAAATATTTTCGTTGACACCGGAATTCTACACAAAAAACTATTTTAATAAAACGTTCTTAATTATACTGCCAAATTAATAATGAACTAAAATGCTTTACAACAGATTTGTACAATAATACTACGTTTCCACTGAACTTTAATCTCTTGTAGATTTAATAATATCAAAAAGTGTTTCCACTGCGCCAAAAGTAGATTAATTTTAACAGCACTATTCAAAGTGCATATATATTTTCAATGTCTCTTATGATGTAGAAGTGAGACAGGCAGCTTCACCTGTGTCAACCGAAGAGAAATATTCACTTTCCCGATGAATTTGTTGATTTCTATATGGAAATGGGGTAGTTCGATTGAAGATTTAAATAAGATTTATTTTAAATCTTCATCTGAGAAGATTAAAATTTGTATGGTAAATCCTCAAGATTTGTAGCAGATTTATGCTACGTTTCTACCGACCACTAAACCGAGATTTAAGTAGCTTTAGCTAAATCCACTACAAATCTTGAGGATTTACTATACAAATTTTAATCTTCTCAGATGAAGATTTAAAATAAATCTCATTTAAATCTTCAATCGAACTACCGTATTTCCATATCGAAATGAACACATTCATCGAAAAAGTGATTTTTTCTCTTCGGTTGACACAGATGAAATTGCCTGTCTCACTTCTACATCATAAGAGAAAAAGAAAAGATATATGCATTTTGAATAGTGCTGCCAAAATTATTCTACTTTTGGAGCGGTGGAAACACTATTTGAGATTAGTAAATCTACAAGAGATTAAAGTTCGGTGGAAACGTAGTATTAGCTAGATCTACTTAAATCTGGGTTTAGTGGTCGGTGGAAACGTAGTATAACTGTGGTAATCACATTTATGTATGTAAACAGACATGAGTGAATAGATAGCTGAACTTTTAGTTTTCGTTGTCATCTGTCTTATTATTGCGGCAATAGTGTTGCCAATATTACTAAAATCGCTCTTGATTAGTTCGCCCCATCGATTCAATAGGCTCAATTAATACAATCACTGCGACTTATTTAAACCATCAAAGACTGTATGTTAATACATAACATGCATGTACGATGTAACCCTAGGCCTCCACTTGAAATAAATGATTGCAAGAAATGTGTCATGTAGTCAATATTTCTTGTGGAGGTCCCTTATGTCTGGATTTTTTTTTATTTTTAGACATTACAATCTGTATTTATTTCTTGTCTTCTTGGAAGAAATAAACGGAGAAATAAAATTTGACGTTTCATGACATCCCACATAAATCGTGCAGATGAGACAGATTATACCTATTCTAAAGTACATAAAGCGCTTAGCGCTTCTTGGAGAAGAATGAAATTTCACGATTTATTTTTGCCCACATAGCAAGGAAAAATTCATTTTTCGTAGTAGTGTCTGAAATAATGGCCGAAATAAATATTTCTAATGGAGTCGCGGCCTAATGTACATCTAATTTATTACTTGAAATGAAGCTGTTCGATCGCATCGAGAGAATTAAAAAAAAATTGTTTAAGATATATGCATTAAAGAAGTTCCCAATGACCTGTAATACTAATTGAAATTATATATAAGAATAGTTGTTTGTTACTTAGAATGCATGCTTTTGAGTCGAGGCGTAGAATGTTTACCTATAGTGTTTTATTCATTCGCTACATTCTTTGTAATTATATCGATTGAAGTCTTTTAATTGCTTTAATAAATATCTATGCTTCAAGTATTACCTTAAGATTAGGCAGCTAATCTTCGAGATACCTCATACTACCAATTATGGGCAGAGTGAGCCAATTTCTCATTGATGTAGAATGTTTAATATGTGTTAAGATGACTATTTTGATATTCCTATTCGAATGCATATATATGCATATACTTAACTTATTTTACCTTTGTATTGTACTGTTATTTTATCTCAGCAATAAGCAAAATCTGTGGATGTATTATCGTAGATTTGAATAAATAAAAATAAATAAATTAAAATATATGTTCTCAAACCAAGTTCTTGTAATTAATTTTGAATTTAAATATGAAAATGAAGCTTTTTGAAAACGTTTTGATTTTGCTTCAAGCACACATAATGTATACGTGAGTTATTTTCACGAATACACTCTCAAATGCATGAAATGCGTGGGACAAAAGTAATGTCAAAATCTGTCAATTTTTATCTATTCGCAAGACAATTGAGACAATTGACTGTAAAATTGGTTTTCAAGAAATGGAAAAGTCAAATATAAAGATGCCTGCTATTACACCATACATCTTCATCTTCATAGATGCGAGAGACATTTTGAACATACGAAAGAGAAAAAAAATCGAAAATATATGACGAAAAAAAATTAGCTTTTGGACATTTTTGGTGCAACTTTTTGGCTTTTATTATTGCACTTTTCGGCGACACGCTTAAATAATTGACTGGACACTATAGATTACTGCCACTAGAATTGGAGTTGCAACCGATGCAAGTGATGACACTCCACATCGACCTATCATGTCGACGAAGTAGTTCGTTGTGCATCGTCATTCACACGCGCATACACCGACGTATAATCTTATATCAAAACCAGCTGGCAAACAGTATAGTTGTCAAATTTATATTTAAAAATATATAAGTGAAGTGAAAATGTCTGGGCCTTATTATTTTCAAGATTTTAAGCAGTTGTATATTAACAGTAATACCTGGATAAGTGCCTCTCGCTTAAGTGCCTAACCCGCATAAGTACCTTTGTTTTTTTAGAACCAACATTCTGAGAATTTTTTCATATAAAACTCTTCTTATAAGTGCCATCCGCTTAACTACCTTTCCCGCTTAATTGCTCTTTATTTTGTATACTTTTATTGATATTTACCTGAGAAAAATTCTTTTAAGTACACATTTGAAATTATCTGATAAAATACAACAGTTTTATGCTTCAAAATTCATAAATAATAAATTGCACGACTGAACAACATGTACTTGCTATTATGTTCGATCACATTATATGCAAAAGATTCTTAATCGAAAGAACATTTTAAATATTTAATAATATAAACTTAAAAACAAAATTTCGGAAAAAATCGCCCACCCGTTTTCGAAATATTGAATTTTCAAAAAAAAAAACATTTTTTTTCAAAAATCCAAAAAAAAACTATTTTTTGAAAATTTTGAAATGCAGTATTATTTAGAATTTGAAGGAGATCCTGTATACAAATTTTGATCGCAATCACTTGAGCCGTTTATGAGAAAGTCGAAAATCAATAAACTGGTTGTATGGCAGGTACTGTTAATAACAAAATATTTTTTTAATTTTTTCAGCCAAAATGTAGACCATACTTAAATTAGTACACGCACTAATTTCTATCAAAATCGTTAGAGCCATTTTCGAGATAATTAAGATTGCAGACAAATTTGTATGGCAAGTACCGATATTTTTGGGGCTAAAACAAGGATTCAAAAATCTATTTTGGTCAATCACCGAAAACGCCTAACCACAAAGTTTGAACAAAATGTTCAGTCGTTAAGGCTGTAGATCGTTCTACAGACAGACAGACAGACAAAATTGCGGGACCCACTTTTTTTGGTGTTCTCTATCATCGTAATGTCAACTTTGATTAAAATTTCGAGTTCGATTTTTTTTCCAATGCAAAACTTGCCCTATAGTACCTATATCGCAAGTAAAAAAGTAATAATCTTAATATACTATAATATACAATAATTCAACACGTCCCATTAAATATAATACAACTCCTTCCTAATTAACTATGTCTGGCCCAGGACAAAATCTTCCAATTTTATTGATTAAAAATTTGAATCTTGTTGGATATAGTTCACATTGGCTTTATTGTCAAAAAAAACCATGTAGGATAAGTTGAATTTAACAAAAAGACGGATATTTTTTGGGTCTGCTGATAAAAATATTTTCAATCAAATGAACCTTATTTGAGAGGGTTAGACTCGATTGATTGTGAAACGTCAAACAAGCATCAAGTAAATGGTAAGTGACTTAACACAATATAGTGCTGCACCGCGCAGCGCACACTGATCCGTATAGTTTTCTGAAAAGGAAAAAAAATGAAATAGCCCTAGCTACAATATGAGGAATTAAAGTGGGTTTGAACTTTACTTCAATCTTATGTAAACCTTAATCGATTCGTTTTCACTCGTTCGATTACGTTAAAATTCCTGTAGCATCGAATGCACCTGCGCTGCGTTTCTTAAATTAAATGTGTATGTATTTAATGTTTTTACTACATATTCCAGCTGCAGCTCTGACTGCATTAAAACCAGTAATTGGTCCCAAACATTCAGAAGACAATGAACATGATTATATATTTCAAACTGCACTAAAAGAAGTCACTGGACTACTTTTCATTTACCTATATATTACACGCCATTATCGAAACACCTTACCGACAAAGCAATCCGATTCTGTATGGACATTTACACACTTAATATGCCAGTGTGAGGTTGTCAAAAGTCAATTGTCAAAAATTTCCCAAAGAAAAATAGTTGAAATGAAAATGGAAGATGATTTCAAAATATTTTTGTCTTTCAGTTGAATGGATACATATTATTTTCAATAGATTTTCATGTCGAACAATTTTCTTGTCCATTTGGTCAACAATTTGTTTATCCTTAATAAAAAATTAAAAAATTACTTCAGAATGAAACATACATACATGTCACTTTCAGCCACCATGCATTCACTCACTTAGTTCAAAACAACTAAGCAAAACGCAAAATACAAATAAAAAATATCAAACCGTATCGGTAAGCCAATCCGAATATTTTTACACGCCATGTCGGAATACTATACCGGAAAAATATTTATCCTTTTCACATTACTACACACTATAAAATCTTATCGACACTATGTAATGGTACAATGTTTCGCGCCATGTGTAATAGGGGTAATTGTCAACCAACTTCTCTCTCTCTCTCTCTGTTTTAAGTAATATAAATGTCAAATGACAATTACATTTAACGACATTTGTAAAAATTATTACACATTTACACAATGGCATAATGTTTGCCGTACCTTCAACAGTGGAACGAGTTCTTTGTATTAATCTCTTACATATTAATAAATTTCCGTTAGTAATGCACATATTTGTAAATAAAAGCGAGTTCTTGCAGTGTACCCGTCCAAACTGCATAATCGTTCGTTTTAAGTTTGAAAACCATTTAGAAGATATTCTAATCCTGTTTAAATGTATTAACAACATGATACGTTTGACCAATCGTGCATTTTATTAATTATAATTTTTAAATGATGTTACTTCTTCAAGCTTATCTAACCTTGCACTATCTTTAGTTATATGCGATTGCGAATTTGAAAACAGTTGAAAATAACGAATTGCTGCTTAGTTTTGCTTATAAAATATGAAAGATTACAAACCGGTTTTTGTTAATGCATTTATTTATATGTATTTCAAATGAGACTTATTTTAAGATATACTTCTTAAATTTTCTTGACACCAACCCTTTTTTGATTGATAATGCTTCCTCAACGAAATTGAGTAATATGAAAGCGAACCAAATGCGTGTAAGTTTCACTGACATTTTAAGCCGAGAAAAGATTCAAGTTCAACTTCCACTGCCGACACTAAAATAAAGACTATTCTTAACTCACTAATAGATGTTGGGCTTGAAAATTAACTACTAGTAGTGAGGCAGATGTTGTTTGAAGCTGGTAATTTAAAAATCAACTTTTGCAATGTAAATGAGAATCGATGACGAAGGCAGATTAAGCTGGCTGTTACTTTAAACTATAATTTGCCGAGAGTTTGTCTTATAATGTAGTGCATACTTTTAGACTTTAGTATATCTAAGCCGTAACCTCGTGTGATGTACTTTGTTATTTAAGGTTGAGGTTTCGCTCGTTGGATTCCAGGATTCTAACTTAAGTAAGTACAAAAAGCTTTAGTTTTTGAAGGGATTTTATTTGTAATTCTTTTATTATGATTTTTTTTATTCTTATAATTAAATGTACAATCAAGTGTTCATTACTATTCTCGTGGTTTTATTCTGCCGTGGTTAATAAGGTCTGATTTACTTCGTCATTTGCTGTCCTAATTAAATCATGCTCTCATCTAGGTACTGAATGATTTTTGCTCCTTAATACGCTGATGGTGCGGTAAATGCTTATGTGGCCAGCACTATGGTATTCTGCGGCAGCAACCCAACAGTTTTCGTTAGCAATAAAAACGTCTTGGGTCGACAGTCGAATAGCTTCTGCTGCCAATCAAAAGGTTTTCACCGGCAATCGAACGACTTGCGTCGGTAATCAAACAGCTTTCGCTGGAAATCAAACGGTTCTCACCGGCAATCAAACGACTTGCGTCGGCAATTTAAAAGCTTTCGCTGGCAATCAACGGTTCTTCCCGCAATCAAACGACTTGTGTCGGCAATCAAACAGCTTTCGCTGGCAATCAAAAGACTCCTTACCACTGATGAGGGGTAGTCTTAATTATTTAAAATTTACCTATTTCTTACGGATCCGATACTGATAACTTCTTTCCGTGTCGACGGCTGCTGGCTGACTGATTTTTAGAGCATTGTATGTGCTATTTTTATAGTACTCTTCGATAATAGTAAGTGTGAGCTGTATCGTCCCAATGTTTAATTTCTTGTGATTTGTTGCACAACGTCACCCATTATTTCTTATTAAAATATAATTTCTTTCTGGTACAACATTTTATTCATTAGCGAGGGGACGGGTGATAGATGGTGTGTCTACCGGCTGTTTTTAATTAACCTTCGAGGTCCCTTGTTCGTTGCCCACTTGATGACTTCAGTGGAGATCTTGTTGATAAGCTCTCATGCATTTGCCTTATTCACTACACTGGATGTTTATTATCAGCTTCAGCTACCCCTCTTGGTGTGGTGAATTTAGCACTTCGACTGATAAGTAATTAGTTGATGATGAACTGTCGCGTGGTGCGCATGCTATTGGATCATGCGGTCAGGTAGGGTAAGTATTTAGTTTTTATGAAAGTGTAGGTGGGAAAGGGAATTCATTGGTTAGGTCGGTTGTTATTGCAACTATTATTTTAGGGTATGGGGTTTGAAATATGACAGGTTTAAAATGGCTCCAACGACTCACGCACCCTTCTCTGGCACTTCATTGACATCTTTACACCTTATGCGTGAAACACATTAAACCAGCACCAACACTGTCAACAGTAAAAAGCTCACTGGCTCGACTTTTCACTTGCGATATAATTTATGTATCTATAGGTACTATTTTAGGGCAAGTTTTACATTTGAAAAAAAAATCGAACTCGAGGTTTTAATCAAACTTGACATTACGATGATAGAGAACACCAAAAAAGTGGGTCCCGCAATTCTATCTGTCTGTGCAAGCTCTACAGCGTAAGCGCCTGAAGCGATTTTCTTCAAAATTTGTACTTAAGTATTTTAGGTGATTGTCTCAAATAGATTTTTGAATCTTTTTTTTAGCCCTAAAAATAACGGAACTTGTGATACAATTTTTTCTACCATCTTAATTATCTTGAAAACGGCTCTGCCGATTTTGATAACAGGGTGTGCACTATTTTAAGTGTAGTCTACATTTGGTTTTTTTTTTTAAATAATCTCTTATTAACAGTATCTGCCATATAACCATTTTTTTGATTTTCGACTTTCTCATTTACCACTTTCACACGCCACATACGCCGATGTATAATTTTATGGTAAAACCAGCTGGAAAATAGAAAAGTTGTCAAATTTACTTTAAAAAATAAATATTTGAAGTCAAAATGTCTGTCACTATATTATTTTTAAGAAGTAATTAAACAGATTAATTTTATATGAAAGAAAAATGCAAATAATATAACTTCAAATTATAAACATGAGCAGACAACAGCAAAGAAACAAAAACAAAAAAAAAATAATATATGCTGGTGTACTAGTACGATCCTTTTTAACCCCATGTCGACATACCACTTCGATCTCCAGAAATCGAACTGCTGTGTCGACACAGTTTCTTTTCACACGACCAAAAAACCGTGCCGACACTATAGATCGACGAAGTAGTTCGTGGCGTGTGAAAGCGGTAATTAACCGTTCGGCGGATTTCAGTAGAAATTTGTACGTAGGAGCTACTTTAAATTATAAATAATACTGCATACAAAAATTTTTGAAAAATTTTTCTCGGATTTTTGAAAAAAAATGAAACAAAAAATTGGAAAATTTAATATTACGAAAAAAGTTGGATGATTTTTTTTGAAATTTTGTTTTTAAGCTTATTAAATATTTAAAATTAATTCTAAAAATTTTTTAGGAACAACTTTTAGACAGTACAATTATATACAAAATGACATATTAACGACTTCTGAATGTCAATTCGTTCTTAAGTTATAGCGTACCAAAATGATCTACAATGTGTACTAACAGTTTTTTTCAAAAAAACCTATGGTTTTCAAGTATAATTTGGGAAAAAACTGAATTTTACCTCCTTTCCCCCCTTTAAAAGTGTTTGATCCGACCTAAATTAAGGGTACTTTTTTTAGGAAATGCTTAGGACGTAAAAATGAAGCTTTCCACCAAAATTCAGCTTTTTCGGAATTTTTTCGAAGTTATCTTATTTTCCTGGACTATTAGTCAAAAATTTATATGGTAATACAATTCAGAACACCGAAAGGCCAGTTAAACTTATAGTTGGATGTTACCAAAAAATAAGCAAATATTGTCCCAGTTATTTATATTTTGAAGAACTTCGAATTGAATATAAAAAACAAATTTGACATGATTATGATATTGTAGTTTGTAAACATAACCAATAAAAATTATACCGAGTGTTATTTGTATGCAGAATATGGAAAAAGGATGGATAAGAGAGGCCCACTATTGAAGTTTGATATTTTAACTGAAGGGTAATTAAATTATGATCATATGTCTTTTTACCACTTTCGAGATATAATATTGAGATTAGTTTTTAAATAAAAGTCCGGAAGAAGGAAAATAGCTCGAAATTAAAATCACAAATCCACAGGAATTCTTATATGAAATTGCATCAAAAGGAGATATAATTCAATCGGAGCATGTTAATGTAAGTTAGATTAACATAAGTCACATTCAATTTAACCTTAACGTAAATATAACAGGTTCCTGGAAATTTTACAACCAACCCTCTACTAGCAATAATGAGGCAGAACATCTTTGCCCAGGAAAACCTGCAGACAACTTTTCAACAGAGCTAGATTTTCATAAGAAAACTCGTATAAACAATCCCTCAAAGTTTACAAAAAAAAAAAAACTTAGAAAAAGAGTAAGAGAATCTCGTGGAAAATTCTGTTATAACATAGAGGATACTTCAGGAGCATCTAGACCAGGGGTTCCCAAACTATATTGAACGATACTCTCCCTTGCAAAATGAACTAATAGCCGCGTTTTACTATGCACGAAGACCTATGTAGGTCAGAGCATTGCATGCATTACAACAACACTACAAGATCTTGATATTTATCCTGGGGCCAAATTCCGCAATAGTGAGTTTCTCTGTGTACACGATTCCGCAAGGGTGCGATTGATTTTTTTTTTTTTGACAGATACGCAAAAACATTCACACTTGCGGAATTGGGCCCCAGTTCAATATTCTTGACCCAGAATTTAATTACATATCACACCACCAGGGCTAGCTTTCAACTTCTACAAGTTGGTACTTCAATTTTGTATTGTCAACCACGGGGTTACCAAATAAACAAGCAAGTACAAATAATTCATTGAGTCTGCTTTTACACTAGTGCAATTTTTATGTGGTTTCCCATTGGTAAAAGATATCAATTTTGCCAAGTTAAATCCTTCCATTGGGTAAAAAAAATTTGATTCGTATTAAGAATACATTTTGCAGATCCGTATTTTTTGGTGGATCAACCTCTCTTTTTACTAACACTAGTACAATTGAATGCATTTACTTTGAAAACTAGTAGTTTAATATACACGAATACAATCCAATAACATATCGAAAACAAAACCAATTCAAATCCCATTCCATCAAATTCTATATTTAGCAATGGAAATGGAAAGTAAGACTTACGCCTTATTCTTTACTCAAACAATAAGGAAAAGCACAATGAAGAAAGAGCGATAACTCAGTAATTTTATTTACCCCCGCCACCACCTTTCGAAAGTTAATATGTGCAATACAAAGCGGTGCAATACGATTCAAACACCCCGTAACTAGCTGAACAGAACGGACACGCGGTCGATCGCGCGGCACTTCAAAAACCGCTCTGTCAAAGTTAAAATGCATAGAAACTCGGTTGAGTGAATACAATGGAGCCGCGGCCGCGTGTCGCGACGCTAGACATTGGCCTAGTTAGGTGCGCGGCCGATAGGCTATCCAAGATACCTTTGTAGCGGATTTATTTTCGAACGAGCTTTCTCGTTATGTCAGTTGTATTGCATACACATCTGAAGTTTTGAATCAGCTGTCCCTCACATTTCCAAACGAATCTCAACGAATCCAATAATTTTTGGGTAGCTTGAGATTTGTGTTTGACAACATATGTTTAGTTCATCAGCCGTTTTTTCCTTAGGCGTTACAACAACACCAAGCAATCCGGATCGGTTAGGTTGCGCCACCGAACGAGGCCATTGTTTAACTTTTTCCGTTTTTCCGCGCGTCGTTTGACAGACAACAACAAAAAAAAAAAAAACATCTTGTTGGTTGTTGCATCCACACAATTATTGATCTTCGTCCGTCGGGGCCCTCTGAATAATACAAAAATACACATTCAGAATAAATTTGCAAATTAAAAGTTTGCAAAAATATACTACAAAATCAATTAAAAATACGATAGTGTGTTCTTTAGGCCGCGACTCCATTAGAAATATTTATTTCAGCAATTATTGCAGACACTACTACTAAAATTTATATTTCTTTGCTATGTGGGCAGGCAAACATAAATCGTGAAATTTCATTCTTTATGTACTTTAGAATAGTTAAAATCTTTTTTTTTTAATGAATTATTAAAATTTAATATTAAAACTATGAACAAGATTCAATGTTCTGTGAGAAATTTGTGCACGTTTATTTCTCCTGAGAAGACAAGAAATTAATACAGATTCTCATGTCTAAAAATAAAAAAAATCCATACATAAAGGGCCTCCACAAGAAATATAGACTACATGACACATATCTTGCAATCATTTATTTCAAGTGGATGCCTAGGGTTATAATATTGCTTTAGGCAAATTAAAGATGAGACAAAAAACAGTAGGTAGTGTCGCGAACCGAAGGAGGGGAAAACCCAAAAAAAAGGTTTCATTTTAGCTTCATTTATTTTTTTTTAGCAGGTGAAAAATCTTTTTATGGAGGAAATGTTCGCGTCTGGTTTTGCATTGAATTCATGCATAGGAAAAAGAATGGTGTATTCATTCAAGTTTTTTTTGTTCTTGTCTATTTTCTACCCTTTTAATTGAGCTAAGCACAGCATGCTACTTAAATGGCAAACTGGTGACCGACTGCATTATGTTTCATGAGTAAAATCAATGATAATATCTCCTATATGACCGCTGTCATATAGGATTTCATCAAGGCATGTTTTCATTGATTATTGAATTTCCTACAGGGTTAGTGTGTTTGGTGCCGAAAGTTTCGCTATAGTATGGGGGAGCCTTAATTGATTTCATATACAACAAAATAAAATGTTCTAATTATGTGAAGACAATTTTTATTTTCAAAACGCAAATTTGATTGATTTTCTTTTTTCGATGCTGGGGATTCTTGAGTACCTGTGATTTGTCAACAAATATTAGAATTTTTTGGACAGGCCTTAAGCAGAACTTTCAGTTCTTCTTTCACTTCTTTTATTCACCATTAAACTGAAATCAGATTCTATTTAATCTAACGACATATATTCACCGGGGTAGAGCTTACGATTTAGTATTGTTCCGAAATCAATGGATTGCTGTACAATATCCAGATAGTAGTTCACTTTATTTATTTATTATATCTTATTATTTTATATTTATTTAACTAAGTTAAAACAAGAAAGTATTATGCAAAGTAAACAATAGCGTTTTACGTTTCAGCAAATTATCTTTATTTTGGTGTGTGTGCAAGTGGGTGTTTCGTATACGTTTATGTCTATCTCTGTGATCCAGATTTGTGATTTCGATCCTAGATAAAAATCAATAATTTTGGTAGAATAGAACGCGAAAACTGGTCCGGCATCAAAAAATCAGTAAGGGAGCGATTATTTTGGATGAATAAAAAACGACATAAAATGAAATCAATTAAATATTTTACCAATGAATTTATAATAATTTGGTTTATTTCCTCTTTTTTATTTTTAAGTTTGTATTGACTTCAAAAACAAAGTTAAACAAAAGAATACTTTTTCGGTTTTTGTAATAATTTTTACTTGCGATTATATGTATACTATAAGGCAAGTTATGTATTCGTAAAAAAAAATTTTTTCTAACAATCAAACATGACATTACGATCATAGAGAACACCTAAAAAACGGGTCCCGCAATTCCATCAGTCTGTCTCTCTGTCAGTCTGTATGTCTGCACCACAAATAAGCCATACTAAGATCGGAAACCTTCGTACGTTTCACCCCCCAAAACCCATTTGTTTACATTGTTGTATTTGTAGTTTTGAAACTCTATCCATGAATAGATGGGAAATCGAAAAGCGAAACAAAAACAAATTACTAGGGCTGTATTGTCTATGTGTCTATAGGAAGAGGAACAGAAAAGATTCTTGTGTGCGTTTCTATCAATGTGTCTATTGGAAGAGGAACAGAAATGTTACTTGTGTGCGTGTTTCAGCTTGTAGGCAAATGTCAAATGAAAGCAGAGGTTTCCGGTCTTTACATTACTAGTTTATGGTCTGCACTCGAGTCCATAGCCTAAACGGTTGGATAGATTTCCTTCAAACTTGGTATATATTGTTTTTTCGGTAATATGCCCACACGTTTTTTTCATTTTTTTTAAGATGTCAAATAACAGTAGCTCCCATACATTTTTTTTGCCAAAAACAAAAATCTTATTTTAGGCAAAAACGGCTCCAACGATTGAAATCAGTTCATTAATGAAGGGAAAATGTACATTTTGGTATTTTTTGAAACAAATTGTTAGTTTTGGAACCTCTAGTAATACCATTTTCTTAGTTTTCGATTTTCTGAAAAACGGTTGGTTTGATTTTTTTTTAAATTTTATGCAGACGTTCCTATAAAGTCTTAACACTAATGTAAACAAATTTTTTTGAAATAAAAAAAAAAAAATTTTTTTTGAAAACTCAAATTTTCGAAAACTCTTGAATACTTAAAAAAAACTATATTCCTAAAATAAAAACCAACAGTACCTCCCATACAAATGTTAAAAAAAAACGTTAAGAAAAGAATGTATTTCTCGAAAACAGATCCAAGAATTTTTTTAATAAAATGTGTGTATTCTTCAATTTGTACAGTTCACTTTTAGGTATACAAATATTTTATTTTGCGTACTTATTAACGGTACTTCCCATATAACCACTTTACATATTTTCGACTTTCTCACGTCTTAATAAAACTGCATACTCAAATTTTCGAAAAAAGTATTTCGATTTTTAAAAATATAAATACA